>WELB01000063.1:312904-324274 GCA_009602725.1 Spirogloea muscicola
TTTTTTTTTTTTTTTTTTTTTTTTTTTTTTTTTTTTTTTTTTTTTTTTTTTTTTTTTTTTTTTTTTTTTTTTTTTTTTTTTTTTTTTTTTTTTTTTTTTTTTTTTTTTTTTCGTCGCGGTCCCGGCGGCGGCCGCGCCCGCCGCCGCGCCGGCCCGCCATGGCGTCCCCCGCGGCTCGGATGGAGCCCCGCTCGTTCTCCGCCTGGCTTTCTGAGCGTGCCGCTGGCCCCCTGGCCCGGCCCTCTCTAGCATGGGCATGCTCGGGAAGGTCGTCACGTCGCTCTACCACGCCTGCGTCTTCCTCTTCTTCAACATCTTCCTGCTGCCCGTCGTCGTGCGGCTGTACCGCCGCGAGCCCTTCTACTGCTGCCTCTTCCAGGACCGCACGCTCCTCATCACCAGCATCCTCACCGCTGCCGTCGGGTATGGCCTTACACCATCCCACTGGCCCTTGACCTTCGCTGAGTCGACACCGTCAGCGGACCCTTGCGCAACCTTCGTCTCGAACCTTCGTCCTCGAGGGCTGTGTGCCTCTTGTGGACACTACACGCTCTGCCGCCCGCTCCTGATTGTCTTTTGAAAAGCATTAGGGTAACCATGCCAAGATTATTGGAGGTCTTGGTCTCTGGCCTCAGTCCTGCTCCAGCCGTGCTCAAATAGTCTGCCTAAATGATCTCAGTCACTAGCTGGCAATCGTAATTGTTGTGATGACTTTGTGATGACATTGGCACTCCGCAGCCACTGGCGACAGGCATCTTGTGACAACTTGGTGCACTGCAAACGGCTAAGCTCTGACTAAACAATATTGGCACAGCCAATTTCGCTCTCTGCAGGCTGTAATTATTGACATACTCGATATGGCTCTCCAGGTTGGTTGCTGGATGGATCTATTTCCATGGCGTCAGGAAGTGCACACTGGATGGAGCATCGCTGAGAGAGCCCCTGGAGGTCCCTGACAATGCTTGCTACTACTGCTTGCGGAAGAGTGCTACCTCCAAGTGTGGCAGTTGCAGGTGCTTGTGCTCAGCCACTTCTCTGAGAGGCCTTGCCCACACACAGCAGGAGCAATTATTCAAAGTGGCAGTCACTTTGGAGTGGCTGCCAACAAGTGGTTCTGAAAAATCTAGATGCCTTCTGCCTTTTCTCAAATTTAGAAATTTTGAGTACTTGGCAGTTGTGCCAACGGCAGCAGGCTTTGCCTGCAATAGTGTTCTTCCTCTCAAATATCTTGCTGTACGCACATTGGCCTGGTCTCATTGGCTGGTGGAGAGTGCCACAGGCTTGTGTACTACTGCAGCAGGACATGCCAGATGTCTGCCTGGCGAAATCATCGTCATGTGTGCGGTGCTGCTGGTAAGTTAGTCAACAGGCAATGAGCTCTCTCTGTCGTGGCAGAGCCTACTTTGGACCCTCAAGAAGGTTGTCAATGTAAACTTCGATCGGTCTCGCATAAGTTAGGCTGTTGTGGTGGCTATGGCTGGGCTGATCTATACTTCACTCATACTTTGGATCTCGTGCAGCTGCCGCTACGTACAGGACCAGCATGAGCTCAACTTCCATCTCACCATCGCAATGGAGGGCGCTGCGTGAGTACGAGCTTTTTGTCAAGGGCCTGCTGCCGCCGTGCGGCATCCTGTCCCAGAGCCCAGCCACAGTGGCGCAGAATACGCAGGCCATCGCTGCCTACGTGCGCGATCATGAGAGCGAGCTCCTGAGCCAGGAGATGGCAGACGCCCTTTGGGCCGCCGCTCTGGGAATGCGTGCGGAGAGCGAGGTGAGCCGGTTGCACATGGCGTGGGCATGGTCAGTGCTTGAGGCAATCATGCAGGCGGGCGCTATCATGGGTTTCCTGACCGCCGTTGGTATTGGCGACGGGCACCGTGTCGACGCTGCACGGACCAAGCGGTGGATGAAGCGGGGCCTCTACCAGGCACAGCTTATGCTGAATCGACGGCATGAGGTTGGTGCGTTTGTCAAGGCCTCCGCACGCACGAGCTTCTAAAGCCGCCGCTTATCCGCAGCACCACTATTGCCCGCGGAGTCAGACGATGACGATCAACTGGGAGCATAGCTGGGGAGCATAGTCTGCCTTCCTCTTACTGCATTCCACACTTTTGGTGCGCACTCGGAGGTGGTAGTTTTGTGGCTCGCATGCAGCAAGTGCATCTTCATGAGCCAGCTACAATGGCTTGCCGCTAGCTGCGGCTAACGCCATCATAGCCAAGCTGCAAATGCTGGAGCCACTGCAGACATGCTTCGAGATAGCTCCACAATCTGCCGATGTCACTACATGCTAGTTGTTGGTGGAGCTGGAAATGCTCCCCTCAGAACCACCAACTAGGGATTGGAATCTGTCATCTAGTGGCACTTCATCTGCTTGCACTGAATGCAGCTCAGATTGCCCATCACCTGTCGTCTGGTGTGCATCTTGGAGTTTCCTTCGCAGTCGCAGCAGAAATAGACAGGCCAGTTGACGTCAACTTTTGTAATTCTGTCATCACATCGGCTCTGTGCCTCCGTACATGTGTGGTGACTTGCGTTGATTGCTATCTGCATTGTGACCGTTCAAAGATTCTGTCTATCAAGTTGTGACCTGTAATGACAGCATACATCGACTGTTCCCATTGGTGTGAGCACTAACACAAGTTCCAGCCGAGGTTGCCAGGAGTCTGTTTCCGAGCCTTGAGAGGTAGGAAGAGTGGGTGGGGGAGAGGGAGAAAGGGGGGAAATGTGGGGGGAGGGAGTGAGAGAGAGGGGCGAGGGGGGTCGTGCGAGAGCGAGGGGCACAAAGCAGGCGCTCACACTGCGGTTCTTAGTGGTGGCCTACTTGGCCGCGGAGCCCGACTCTGTCATGGCCGCGCCTGCATCGTCGCAATGCGGAGCCAGGAGTACGCGGCTCTGGATCCTGGCTAGGCCACCATTGCCACTGCCGCCGCCATTACGGCTGCAGCCAGGGGCCTCCTGGCCACGCTGTAGACGATCGGCGGCAACAGCCTCCCCATGGGCGAGGCGGCAGAGCAGCGAGGCAGCCACCAGCCGGAGCTGGCTCATGCCATCGTCGCCAGCGATGGCGGCCTCAAGGAAACCCACAAGCTGGTGGCGGCTGGCGGCTACTGACCCACAAGCCGAAGATGGGTACGCCGCCGCCATCCATGGCGAGCTCGACTGCGTCGGCACCGGCGTGAACGTGGAGTGCGTGGCGACGTGGGGCGACGACGCCGCCGCCACCAGTGAAGACGGTGGAGAGGCCCTGGCCGTGCCCGAGCCCACGTCGCCGGCACCGGCCCCGTCGGCGCTGGGCGCAGCGCTGGACCTGGCGCTGCTCATCTCGCCCTTCTTCTTCTGGGGCACCGCCATGGTGGCCATGAAGGGCGTGCTGCCCAAGGCCGGGCCGCTCTTTGTCGCGTCCACGCGCCTCATCCCTGCCGGTGAGAGCCCCAATTGAGCACTTCTCTCCATATATATAGTGGATATTTACATGTTACGCTTAGTTATTTACTTGATTATGCTTATATGATATGTACAGAAACCTCTATTTATAGTTATATGGTTCGCGATGTGAGCCACTGTTAGCATAATTCTGCCAGCTCTGTGACACTGCCTGTGGGCGAGAGCAGAAGCTCGCCCACTGCGCCGGCGGCCTGCCTTGACCTGCCCTTGCGCGCACTTGACGCCCAGGCGCTCTCCTGATCGGCTTCGCGGCGTCCCGCGGGCGGCCGCAGCCCAAGACGGCGGCCGCATGGCTGGCCATCACCCTCTTTGCGCTCGTAGACGGCACGTGCTTCCAGGTTGGGGAGACAGTCAGGGCCCATAGCCAACATTCTTAGTGCTTCATCCTTGCTTTCCGCCAACGAATGGCAAGTCTCGGGTGAAGGGTGCAGGGCTTAGGGATCTACGCTGAGGCAGGCAAGCTCACATGTGCAGCGAGGTTCGGAAAGGCTTGAGTAGGCTTGCAGCACGTCCGTTCGCAAGCATGTCAGTGCACCCAAACCTTGCAACTCTGCACCAGAGCTAGCATGTCGCACCTTGGTAGTGGTGCGGAGAGGCCAGTTAGGTGGGCACAGCAGCGCCTGGCCCCTGCCTGACCACAAGGTCGTGCGGCCGTAGTGGAAGTAGGCCTCCGCTCGATTCATTGAGTGGCTGAGCACGGATTTCTGCAGGGCTTCCTTGCTGAGGGCCTGCGGAGGACTACTGCCGGACTTGGAAGCGTGAGTGGCCCACCTTGGCTGTCACATACCGCCCAAGTGGCAATCTCCCAAATCCCTCTAGTTGAATGTAAACTGCATCCTCGAAGACGCTAAGCACAGAGTCCCCAAGTGATTATCGTAAAGCAATGTGAAATAGGATACTCATATGCAGAGTCTGCTCTTAACAGTGTGCATTTGCTGCCGAGCCTTGTCTGTCAAAAGGTGACAAGGCACATGAAGGTGATGTCTTCTGAGTGGCGCCCAGATCCGTCCCGTGTGGGCACAGCCTAATACCAATTCTTCCATTACTTGCAGGTCATCATTGACTCTCAGCCCCTGACCGTTGCCGTCCTGGCCACCATCTTCTTTGGCGAAAGGCTCAGCCTGGTTGGAGTGGCTGGCCTGGTCCTCGGTGTTGTCGGCCTCTGCTTGCTTGAAGTGAGAGTTGGTACATTTGGCAATACAAAGTCCAAGTGAATGGCGCTTGTTAATGCTCTGTCGTAACATGCAACAGGCTTGCCTCTAACATGCCTCCTCCAGGCGCAGGCATGAGTAATAGCAAGTGACACAGTGAGTCAGCCCATGCACTTCATGTCAGGTCCTCACGCTTCATGCCTGTTCATGTATGTTGGCCTGTTCTGCAGGTGCCACGAGAGGCATTTGCTCAGGCACTGAGCCCCGATGGCGCTCTCAGGGGTGTGCAAGGCGTGCTGAGCGGAGCATGGAGCGGAGGCGGCAGCAGCAACGGCGGGTCAGTCTGGGCCAGCGGCGAATTCTACATGCTGCTGGCGGCCCAGAGCATGGCGGTCGGAACTGTCATGGTGCGCTGGGTGTGCCGGCACGTCGACCCCATCATGGCCACGGGCTGGGTACGTTTCTGCACCATAAGTCTTGACCCCTGTGGCAAAGTCCAGGAGCTAGAACCCCAATCCTCAACCCAACGTACATGACATTGAGATTGAACACCGAGCACCTGCGACCACGTATTGGGCAGCATTGCCATGCTTCGCGTTTATTCTTGTTCTTGATCTTCGCTGAAGTCATGCAGCTGGGTAGTGAAGGTCCCTCCTCCAAGCTGATTGCATATCATACTTACATTGGAAAGGCTTGACAAGATATTCTGATGCCTATCTCAAATCACGTGCAAGGCCAGCTCAAATCTTGCTCGCTCGCTGTTGTGCAGCACATGGTCGTTGGTGGCTTGCCGCTGCTGGTCCTCTCGGTGCTCGCGCATGACCCAGCATTGAACGGCCACCTCGGCGACCTCGGGCTCCAGGACAATGCTGCCCTTCTGTACACATCGGTCTTTGGAAGTGCGGTGTCCTATGGCGTGTTCTTCTACAATGCCAATCGAGGCACGGAGTTGCCGTCCACCAGCAATTGCTAACAATTACATACATCAAAGTCTTGAATGAGCCCTTCTTGAGCTCCTCTGTATCTACACTAATGTGAAACCTTGCCACAGTCTCCATTCGCCAGCCCTTGACAAACACCAACTTGATCAATCTGCAGGGAACCTCACCCGCCTCAGCTCCCTCACTTTCTTGACGCCCATGTTTGCCGCACTCTTTGGGTGAGCTATACAGGGTCATCTGAATCATGGCACAATAATGCATCTGTAGTGTACTTAAAGAGATCATCAGCAGGTCTTTACCCTGTCTTTGCATGTGTGCTCGTGCCACAATACCACGTGGGACTGTCTTCGTTGACTCTTAACAAGTTCTTATGCCATCCTGCTTGCAGCTTTGTGTTCCTTGGCGAGACACTGGACGAGTGGCAGCTGCTCGGCGCGACCGTAACGCTGTCCTCCATTTACCTTGTCAACTACAAGCAAGACGACAAGATGCATACTAGCGACTGAAGAAGCAGATTGCTGTATAACATCAAAATATATCTTCTAGACCTCCCAACTGCACATTGCAGTTACTTGCGGAGCACTTAAGCTTGCGTATGAGTTGTCCATGAAAAGGAAAGCAAAGCAAATGGTAGAGTGTTAGACTGGATCAATTGTAACTTGCGTAGAAGTTGTCTATTGAAGAATAGCATATGGTAGAGTGTTAGACTGGATCACTTACGGCAACTATCTCGCCTCTTGAGGAGCCACCATTGCCCCTGCTGAGGCTTCAAAATCCTCAGCTGCCATTAGTATGTGTACTTGAATATGCAAGGAATAAATGGCCACAACTAGCCACAAGCTGACTCGATAGTAGCAGTCCACTTCATGAGTGCAGGCCCGCAGCATGAACAGTGCTTGTCTGAGCCGCTCTCTACATTGGCATCAAAGCGGTGCACAGCTTGACGCCATGCAGGCTGACGGGCTGGCGGCAGAGGCTGCGACTCAAATATTTTGCAGGATTGACGCCAACAGGAGGTGATAGAGAGTACAGTACTCCACATTCTGCAAGTCATTCTCTTTGGTCAGAGGCAATGCTTGTAAAAAAGAATCTGAATCAGCAATCTCATCCTGTTACTAAGCATGAGGTGATGTACGCAGAGGACGTACAATATCTCCTCCAGTGACTTGCCAGCCACTGCACCCTAGATCTCAATGCTATACAGGAACATGATGGCTAACCAGCCATAATGAGGGCGCTGAACGACTGACGCCATTCAAGTAAGGCCACACTCCATGAGCAGCAGTCCGAACAGGGCACCAGTATCAGTGCAACGCTCGATCGAGCCAGGAGAGGCGAAAGTCTGGAGGCACTCTTCTGACCCACAGAAGCTCTCAGGAGGAGTGAGAGGCGCATGCCCATCCCCATCCTGCATTGTGAAAGAGTCACTACTAAGGTGTACATTTTCCATCGTTAGCACTTGTGGAGGCCCAAGGACCACCGAGTCACGCCAACGCTGTGGGGACTGCATTTGCAAAACTCCCAACACCTGGCACGAGCTATATTCCTCCCCCTGGTGGGCTTCCAGATCCAACTGGGTCACTTCCTCAGGTCCAGTGGTAGGAAGCCAATCAGCTAGACGGTCTCCTCAGTCGACCGCAGACCCAGAGCAGGATATGGAGTGGGTGCAGAGGTGGAGAAGTGTGAGCAACTCAGGCGCACATGACTTGGTCGCAAGCTTGCAGCGCCTGCCCAGCGAAGAAGCGTACATCGGCGTCTGTGTCCTCATTCAACTCCAGAAGGCAGGGCCGGATGGTCTGTTCAACAACCTACACATGCATGGTATATCCATAGGCTTGTCAAGTGCAGGGCCAACGCGTGGCATGATACTTCAAGCCAGCTACGGGAAGAGCAGCCAATCACCACAGTCATCCACCACTGACATCAGACCGAGCAAGACTGGAGTCCTTACTTAACCCACTGACCAAAGGATGCAAATGCTATTGCTTCAAGCACTTCATCACACCACATGATGAGAAAGGCTTTTCAAGCATGCGCACCGTTGGTTCCACGATGGGGATGAATGTTTGGAGCATCTTTGCTACATTGAACTTGATGTTGGGAACTCTGATCATACACAGCAGAGATTGCTTATCAATATCTCATTCTACTGTTGTTGTAGATAGAGTCCTCTGAGTTACTTCTTTCAGTGGTGTGACTAGAAAAATTGACATAACCTCAAGCCGTTGTGAACAGGATAAATTGCAGCACCTGCTTACCTATCTTTCGAGGCATTAATCACAACTGGGAGCATTGTGTTGCAAGTGACCTCAGCACCAACTACTGGGGCCAGCATTGAGATGGCAAACAGGATTGTCATTCGATATAGGTAGTGAGGATTGTTCATCATATCCAGAATCTGCACATTGCATGTTGGAAAGAAGTCCATACTCAGTAAAAGCCTGGAGTAGTAACAAGTCGTAGTGCAAGCTGCTTAAGCAGGACAGAAGCTTAAGCAGGACAGAAGCTCAACCTATCTTTATCTGCAAACTAGCAAGAGTCTACCCAAGCATATCAGGTGCTGCTGTTGCACCTGAGGAATGATATGCGCCTGTGCCCATTCTGCTCCAAACTCCTCAGCCAAACGTTTTAGATTGTTTGCTGCAGCTTCTCTGATGGAGTACACCTGTGTAAACCATAACATATCACGGGCAAAGTAAATGCAAAATCGCATGCCTTCAAGAGCAAGAGCAGATTTGTCCAGTGTCAGATGTGAGGTGAGGATGAGCGTCCTCAACTAGCAATCATTCAGCTACACAATCAGTGACCCCAGGCCAAGTTGCACTCTTGTACTCAGATTTAGAGGGACTTAAGGATAAACGTCACAAAGAGCAGTGAAAGAATGCAATATACAAAGAGCACTGCAGCATGCCTGATCGTTGAGCCATTGCATGCATAGAGAACCCAGCTTGTCATCAAAAAACTCTACTCCCAGCTGGGAGGCGAGTAATGGTATGTATTCAATAATGGCAAGTCGCACGCGCCAATGTCGATCCTCTGCCAATTCCACAATTGCCGGAAGCAGGGACTGAGAGAGTAGGTCAATACCTATCACCTGGTATCACATTGGACTTTGTCAGAAGCCCTCAATCTGAGCAACATATAAGCCTCAATGATTTTCACATCACAGAAACTACTGGTGCTGTAGACATCCTGCTCCTTTACAGCTTGTTATTTCTTGGAAGCACTCAGAAAAGTTTTTACAGATACTTATAGACCATGTTGAGAATGCTGGGCAAGGTACTGGTACATCATATGAGAGGCATCACAACATTCTAGTGTACCTGATTAACTTGGTCCAACTTGCTGATGATGTTGAGTCGTACGTCTGGGAACTCATCTTTTAGCAGGGCTAAGAATATTGGAAGCAACTGCTCAATAGTGGCCTCCTGCAAGACATAATGGGGATGGTTGTATCAGGTAATAGTCCACTGTAGAGCAATCACCAGTCCAATGGCCTTGCACAAGCCTTTTCACAAACTTGCTGCTCAGATGATATGAGCAATTGGAGGCTAGACAGTTGCTTAAGACGCAATGTGGCATCAATATGCTCAGACCTTGCCAAGGAGTGGAGCCATCCCCATGATGACAGAAGCCAGTGCTGCTCGCACATGTTGTGAAGTGTCTGTAGAAAGCTCCTGAATGTCCGTTGCATAAAATAAATAGGCACTGTCAGGCACTTGAGTTGCATAAGCACCTAGCACATGCTCATCTACTTTACATCTATATTTATATGGACTGAAGCAAAAAGTAGATGAGAGCAAGATCGTACCTTAACACAAGGAAGAATGGTCTGTATGGCTTGCTGGCTACTGACAATGCTGCAGAACTTGGTCACCTTCCCTGCTGCTGCTATCCGTACCTCTGCCTCATTATCTCTCAAGAGTCTCACATATGCTGGCACCAGCTCTGTCCTGCTGCTTTCCAATACAAGCACAAGCCCAATGCAGAAAATGCTGCAGTCACTATACAACTCTCAAGGCCCAGATGAGATGCACACTCTGCTTGGAGACAGTGTGCTGTAGCAATGAGTTGAGTTGCACATGGCAGGTTGCTGCACAAGTGGAGATAGACCCCTGAGTGTTGTCATCAGCAGTCGGGCAACACACCTGGCAACATCTGGGCCTACTGTTTCACACAACTCGTACAATTGATTTGCTACCATGTATCTCACTCGCCAGGATTTGTCCTGCCAGAAGAGGAGAACCGTGACTGTGACTTGCCAGACTTTCACATCTTAATACGCCTGTAAGTGCAAGTCGTCGTTCTGCTAAGAGTGAAAGTACTCCACTGCATTTCACACAGATCTGCTCAAATTCAAGATGTTCACTCTGCATGCAACAGAGGCAAACTCAGCAAAGATGACAACTGTTGGGCACATTCTACGTGCCTGAGAAAAGTTGATGATGACAGGCAGGACACTGGCCACACAGTCATGCTTGTCCAAGAGCTTGCCAATGGCTGAGCAATCCTCGACAGCCAGCAGTCGAACAGAATCTTGATCTGGGCCATAATCAGTTGCAGTGTCCAGTCACAGTCAGTAGACTTTCACATTGGCCACAGCAACTTCTATCAATTGGAATAGTAGGGTCGCTGCTTTTCTCATATGATGCTAAGTGAGCATCATTGAAAGGAGACAGAAATGATAATCACGAACTTTTACAAGCTTTGCAGTGCAAAGGATGGAAACCAGACACCAAGGAAGCCGCTTATGTCCACTCACCATCTTGAGTGAGATCCTTGAAGAGAGCCATAATCTCGGTCTTCAAAAATTGGGTTTCTAAGGTGGCCGCAAACTTTCCCAAGTTGAGAGCTGCTGACCTTCTAACCATGGGCATATCATCGTGACACAGTTGCCCATACAGTGCTCTTAACTCTGTGCGCTGGGCCTCTGACGCACTTGGGTAGGCAAAGTGGAAGAGTCCACAAGCTGATACTCTGGCTGTGAACCACTCTCCTGAGCCTAACCTCTGCATTGGGAGACCAGTATGTGTATTTAGGTGGTATGCAGAATGAGAGGATCTGATGAGAGGCAGCAGCGTTGAGAAGTTTAGCCCAAACTCTTGATCAACATGTCCCCTAGATCAAGCAGACATGGCTTGATCAAAGGTGAGGACTCCTGGTCTGCACACAGTCTGGTCTTTCTCTGAGCTCCATACCACCAATCACATGACCTCAGCCAGTCCATCAATTTGTCAATGTGAAACTCCAGACAGTCATCGTAACCAAGGCATTGCTCCGCTTGCACGGGTGCGGCTCACGTGCTCTGGGACAACCCTGGCGATCTTTGCACTGCCTTCTCACTTGCATTGCGCAGCCTCTTGACCTCAAGATGCGCTCCTTTGTCACGAGGTAAGGAATTTCCAACAACGGCAAGGGAGGGGTCTACCTTGACGAGTGGTATCAGGTTGTTGACAATGTCCCGCTCCTTCATCTGCAGCCCGATCTTGCCAAGCGACTCCACGGCCTTGTCTCGCACGACCGTCTCCTCCACGGTGCAGAGGGCCTCCAGCGGGGGCAGCAGCACCTGTGCGTGCTCCACGCCCCCGACGTAGGGCACGAAGCCGCCGAGCTCCTCGGCCATGGCCAGGAGCACCTCGTCGTCGTCGTCGTTGTTCTCCGTGAGGAACGGGATGAGCTCCTTGCGCGTGCGCTCCTCGCCGAGCGCCCTCGCGATGGTCCCCAGGCGGCGGATGGAGTTGAGGCGCAGCTGGATGTCGTCGTTCTTGAGCTCGTCGATGAGGATGGCGATGGGGTACAGCGGCTCGTCCGCCATCGCCGCCGCCGAC
>WELB01000063.1:324279-339269 GCA_009602725.1 Spirogloea muscicola
AAGGCGGCGGCGGCGGCGGCGGCGGCGGGGGCGGCGGCGGCGGCGGCGGCGCTGGTGGCTCTGGCCTTAGTCGTCTCGCGCCCTTCCACTCCAGGGCGTCCTGGTCCCTGAAACCACCTTCTTCGTTTAACCCAGAATTCGCCTCCCTTTCAATTTCATGCGCACCCCGCGCCCGCTCTCTCTTAACTATCTATGGTTATCTATCCCTACAGCGGTCCCAAGCGCTTGCTTTGCGTCGCCGAGCCGGTCGCGCCCTTGCAGCAGCCGCAGTCGTTGTAACCAGCTAGCATAACCGACACATAACCGACACAGCTAAATGTCCCGTTAGAATGCCAAATACCACCGGAGGAATCGACAGGTCTGAAAGAAGGGCTCTTTTGAAGAGCTTTCTTAGAAAGACTCTTCCGCTAGAAGAAAGAAGAAATTGCTCGCCCATAGAAAAAGAAGAGGGGCTAGCAATAGAGGGCGATCATTGTGATCGGCCAGCCCTGGAAGAAGAATGAACAAAGTTCGAAGGGGCCAGAAGATCGCTAAAGCACAACGACTTACTCTATCTTACTCTTCGTGAAAAACGAAAACAGCTCATCACTCAAGAATGCAACAGTTGTGAGAGGCCAGCCCATAAGTAAGAAGGCTTCCAATGTATGGCAATGGTTGAGAGGCCAGCCCAAAGAATGCACAAGGTCTGAATGAGCTGGAAGGCGCAAAAAGCACAACATTACTTTCCATGACCTTTGCGAGTTGGTGATCAATAACCTTTAGTCAGCAAGTGCAGATACAGAAAAACTTGAGGGCGGAAAAGCGTCGCACTGTCGGAAGCTGGAGGCCGCAGTCAAGGTGCGGCCTGCCTTCAAGGAATGAACTAAGGCGATGGCTGTGGAAGCCCACTTCATCATGCATGGACAAAGGAGTTCGCGCCGTGCAGATGGTGCATCCCTTTTCGTAGTATGCGCTTTCGGCCCTTTCAAATCTTTTCAAGTTCTTTCCAATAGAGCTCCTCGTCTTCATGTATTCTTGGTTCCATTATCTGTGCCCCTCTTGGAGTTTTTATAGTAACACCACCCAGTGTGCTGGCTTGCTTTGGCCTCCCTCTAAAACCTTGCGCTCCGCGCGCCTTCTCCTTTTCGGGCTGGCCTCTCAAAGCCATCGCTTTACTCTGAAGTAGCTGTTTCTTCTTTCCGTTCTGCGATCAGCCTCGCGAGATTTGCAAGGCTCTCTTTGAGAAGCTCTTCACGAGTGGGTGGCTGTGACGGCCAGCCCAAAGAGATTGGACAATGTCCAGGGGCAAGCTCCAACACGACAGCGCAGACCAGCGTAAGCCACTCAAGCCTTTACAAATGGCAAGTTCCTCAACAGCTATGCTCTCCAGCTGGAGGCGTTGCCTGTGAGAGAGGCCAGCCCAACACAATAAGAACCCTATGGGGGAGCCCTACTATGGAGGCACAGACTCCAGGAAGATTAGGGGCTGACACGAATGACCTGGAAAACCCCCAGTCAGTAAATCCAAGTCGCCAGATCAGTAGCAGCAGGGAAGGAGTCACCTCGCTGGAGTGGAAGTCGACAAGTGGCCCAATTGTTCCCCTCTTGACGGCTTACATTGTCAGCGCTGGACTCTGATTAGATTGGTGTTTGTTAGTCTTGTCAGGTTGTTGATGGGCTTCGCCCAACTTTACACCCTGCATCACTCTATCAAACTCAAGGCTGCTGTTGCAAGTCTAATCACACCCTTTGCTGGAGAACCTGAATCTGTCCCTTGCACCACTCATTCGGCTCACAAGGCTGCTGCGTGGCTTTCTCGGTCATCTTGCTGGTTGCTGCTTTGATTACTGCGTCGCTCTTCTCGACCAGCAACCACTAGCCCGACACCGCTTCTGCAAGTCTTAAGGCAAGCATGGAGGTGACACCTCAGGACGGGCTCTCTCCTTCTCTATGCTAATTCCTAATACCAATTTCGTAAAATTCTCTAAATTTAAGCATGTTGAACAGTGACCTCCAGGGATGACATCCCAAGTTGCCCCACTCCCCTCTCTGTGGGCTGGCCAGGACGCCGTTGGCCGTTTGAGCAGCTACCTTGCCCTTAGTATGTTTACCCTGATTAAGCCTGCCCGCCAGCTCTCCTATGAACATGTGAGCCATACAGGCACAATTCTAAGCAGCACGCAAGTGTTCGTCAGGACAACCACCAGATGCTTCTCTGCCACCTTGTACACTGCGCTGGGGGTGGAGCCAACCCCCAGGAGTTGATGATCCGGGATGGGTCCTGCTGCACCATCTCACTTGAACCTCACTGTACCATACTCGGTGATTCAACAGCTTGATCATCCCTAATGCATTCACAAGTTGATTGCCTGGTTCTCAGCCAAATCTGTAATGTCTGACATCTACTCTGATGCTCCCTCCACCACCACGCCTCCAGGTTATGCTTCCACAAAAATGGTGCAACTGAGCAGTAAGGTGCTCATTAGGCATGGGATGCGGCATTCCTAATTTGTTCCACCCGATTACTTGAATACTATAATAAGTTGAGATACCAACATAATACCATCAAACGTGTGAGACCAATAGGCCAATAAACTCCAATCCACCTATGCATAAATCTTTGAAATCTTAAGAAGTGCCAACAAGCAAGGATGTCACCTCCTCCATGAGCTACTTCAATGGAGCTCTCATCACAATTGCCACTGGAGCAAATCTAAAAGCATAGTGCCTGCATGTGAGGCACGTGAGCGCAGCATCCAATGGATTGTCCAGATTGGCCTGCAACTGTTACCCTGCAAAACGACAAAGAAAAAACTTGGTGCTACTGCTCTGAGTCAAGAGCAGAGGGCCTGCAAGAAGGCTTGTGATAAGAAGAGGTCCTCTTGCACATGTTGACAGAAAGCGTCCTCGTTCCTGCAAGTGAGCTCCTGTGCAGTCCTCAACCCGTGCTGTGGACCCGCTGACCTGTCAAGGACCACGCTGTATTAAGCAAAGGACTTGACGTGATACAGAGTTGCGTCTGCACACTCGACACAAGAGGTGAGCTTATAATGGTGGAAACTCTCCTCTCCCAGTATAATCCTCAAGCTGACATAGTCTGTCCTGCACAAAGGCTGCCTGCAACAAGCATCAAATTACAATCTGTGTACAGAGTCCTCCGCAGATAGTACTTCGGTCTCCCTGCACACCCCTCCAAGAATATCTAAGACCTGCACAATGCAAGCAAGTTCGAGGGCTCTGAAAGCCACTGCCCCTGGACCCTGCAGGACATGTCACACCAGAAAACGCCTCTGCAAACCGCACTTGAAAGGAGTTGTTTTGCTGCTTCTCTGCGAAGGTCTTCACTGTGGGTAGCCAGGCCCTGGTGCAGGTGCAGGTGCTGCTGCCCTCTCTTCCCTCTCCCTGTTCCACTGCTCGATTTTAGCTCGTCTCTCTGCACTACCTTCTCGCTCACCGCCACCACCTCGCCTGCCTTGATCTGGGCTAAAGCTCCTCTCTCTCCTCCTGTCACCTCGGTGATCATCATACCCCCCCCTGCCACGTCGATCATCGTAGCCACCTCCACCACCATGGTAAGGTCCCCCACCATAGCCTCCACTGTAGCGGTCCTCGTTCCTTGGACGGTCATCACGGAAGAACCTGCCGCGGCCCCGTCCATAACCGCCACGACCACCACCATAACCTCCTCCAAAATCACCACCTCGACCACCACGTCCACCACGAGGCCCAAATTGGTAGTCACTGTAACAGACAAAGTGCAAAATCAACTGCTGAATTCAGGTTTTGCTCAGTGCCAAGGCAGACTAAGAACATCTCTACTGCCAAGCAGCATGGTGCAGGTCCCATGCAGGATCCACCTCTATGAGCGAGCACGTGTCAGACACAGGACTTTTGCTTACTTGGAGCCTCCACCGCGAGCCTCCCCCCGTCCATATGGTGAATGGGACCTACTCCGACTGCGTCTCTTGTAACTTCCAAAGAGTTTTCTCCTCAGCTCCCTTCAAACATCACAGACACCCAACAGCCTTTGCCATGTCAAACATCCACACCATGTGAGACCAGATATCTGGAAACGCTTATTGGGAGGACAACTTTGGCACGACCAGATGATTACTCGAGAAATTAGGCTACCTGCTAATCTTCTTCAGATGCATAAAGTTGCAGTAACCGCCTCGATTGCATGTGTTCTCCTCATATTGCCGGCAAGTGGCTTCCCGGAAATCTGTCACAGGACATGGCTCGACGAGGATGGGCCTCCCTGCGATACAACCAAAAAGTCATCACATATGTTGCCTTCTTCACGAAATGTCGATTGACAGTCAAAGTACCACATCAAGGAGGTGCTTTTCTGATGCGCTCCTTGCATGTGGGAACAAGAGGCTTAGTGATTGTAATGTCCAAGTCACTGGAAATTTCAGGCCAGAGGCCAGACTAAAACCTCACCGGAATAAAAGCGACCGGCCATTCCGTGCAGGGCAGCTGCAGCCTGGTCTTCTTCTCGAAACTTGACATATACATTGCCAATCTGACATCCGATTCCAATGCCACAACCATAAGACTGTATTACTTAGATGATGCACATGCAATGAGGTAGGCTAGCTAGATGTCCTGCGTATATTATACTCAATCTTCGTGGAGCAGAATGTGGGGCAATATCCATCCACAGGTAGATGAGGGACAAGCATTGAGAAGGAAAGGAGCGCACCATGTGGTCAGCGAGGTTGTCACAAACGTTCAGGTTTTCGACTTCACCGTACTTGCTCAGCTCCTCGAATATGTCCTCGTAGAAGTCCTGGCGAGAGGAAGATGCAAAGGTGGGGTCTAAGATTCATCGTTATTGAACACGCTTATAGACTTTAAGAGCCTAACCCACTGCTATACATTGCTTTCCATCTCCCCGTATGTCTCCTCAAGCTTTTACTAGCCACCATTACACGTACCAGAGCATAACTTAACTAATTCCGAAACAAGCGCTAGCTGACAAGCACTAGCGCCAGCATACCTCAAAGTGCTCCTGGAGCTTGCGTGGATCTGACTGCCGAATGTTTCCCTCAGCGTCAACGCCTCCGTGGAAGCCCGCATCGGGGCTCTGGTACATGTTGGAGAAGAGGAGGGTGGGGCTCGCGGAGGGCCGGTTGTGGATGCGGGAGCAGCGGTCCCCATGGCGGCAAGCGCCGATCTTAAAGTAGAACGGGCAGTTCACGCGATCCTTCTCGGTCCCGAAGATAGACGCAAGGTGCTCGGCCATCGCTGCGGCGGTCTGGTGCAGGCGGCGGCGGAGGCGGCGGCGGCGGCGGTGGCGACGGCCGCGGCAGGCGGCGGCGGCGGCGGCGGCGGGCGGCGGGGCCCCGCCCGGCTAGACCCTAATGTTCACGTGAGAAATGACCGCCTTTGCACGTAACGTCACGGGTGCCTGCCTGACGGCCCACGAGCCATTATATGACCTGCTTACTCAGATGCCCTGATTATCGCAAAGAATACCCCACCGAACAGGCGGAAGTTTCGCGCCTGACAGCGCAGCGCGCCCCTCGCTTTCCGACGGGGATCCAGAAGCCGCCATGGCTGGGTAGCGGCCTGGCCCAGTAGCTGGCGGGCCCTAAGTAAGTAAGCGTCAATTCTTTTCGGGCTGGCTTTTCACAGCTCTTGCCCCCATTGGGAGTGCCATTTCTCTCTAAGTAAGCTCATCAGCAAGCGCGGCCAGATTAACTGGTGGCTGGGAGAGGGGAATGGACAAGGTCTGAACGAGCCGGAGTGCTAAGTACTGAGACAGCAGCAAGCGAGAGAGAGAAGGGCTCGCCCATTGAGGATAGGGGCTGGAAAAAGCCAGCCCAGAAAAGAATGTACAAAGGACGAGAAGGGGCCAGGGGAAGTACGAAGAACAACAAGCACAGAAAAGAAACGAAGCAGCTACGAAGCACTCAGTAACCCCTGCTAAGCAGCCTCAGGTCAGAGAGACTGGGTTCTTGGAAGCGGGTCCCCTGGCCAGAGCCAGAGCAAGCGGGCTCTCAGTTATCTCTAGTCAGCAGATGGAAGTCTGAACAGCCAGCAGGCGGAAAGACGTCGCCCTGACGGAAGCCGGAGGCCGCCGCCAAAGCGCGGCCTGCGCGCAAGTGGACCGCGAAGGCAAGGGACCGCTGCAAAGAGATGGCCAAGCTCATCCAAGTGGCTGTGAATGGCCAGCTCAGAAATAAGAGTGGACAAAGTTCGAAGGGGCCAGACAGACCCTTCCAGTAGAAGAAGGGCTCAGCCCATTGAGGATAGGGGCTGGCAAAAAGGAAGGGCTCGCTGGAAAAGCCAGCCCAGAAAAGAAGGAACAAAGTACAAGAAGGGGGCCAGGGGAAGCGCTAAGAAAAACAAGCACAACGAGAAACAAAGCAGCTACGTAATACTCAGTATAAAGAAGGGCTCAGCCCATTGAGGATAGGGGCTGGAAAAAGCCAGCCCAAAAAAGAATGAAGTAGAGGGCGATGGCTGTGAGAGCCCACGAAACGAAAGAATGAACGAGGGCTAGGCGGGCGCGTTCCCAGTGGCTTGTGCAGTGTCTCCCTCCTCCAGCAGATCAACAACGGCCCCCCCCGTTGACGCTGCTCGTCTCGTCTCAGTGGTCTGACTGGGGTGCTTTCAATGGACTCGTCTCGCCTTAGTCGCGTGGGGCCTCCAAACGACGGGGGCCACAGCGCCCCGGCTGCCGCTCGTTCTGAAGCGAAGGCGAGCCAGGTTTCCACCATCAATAAGGAAACGAGGGAACCCAAACCCACGCTTATTCCGAGGCCGCCCCGACGCCAACGCCCGCGCAGGAGGCGCCGCGGCAGCGCCGCCGCCGTCCCCGCCGCAGCACCCGCCGCCACAGCCGCCGCAGCCGCAAGCCACTCTGAGCAGGCGCCGCGTGAGCGATCCAGTCGAGTCGTCCCACCTGCGGCAGCGGCGGCGGTGGCGGCGGCGGCTGGCGGCGCGCCGACCTGCATGCCAACCCCGGTCACGCGGCACCGACTGGGAAGTGACAGCGACGTCGCGCCCGCCAACCTGAAGCGGGCCCGCTTTACTGGCGACTGGCCTGCCGCTCCCGGGACCAGAGCCGCCGATTGCGTCATGCCGGGGTCCCCAATTGCCATGGAGGTCGACATCGATGAGGATCTGCACAGCAGGCAGCTCGCTGTGTACGGGCGCGAGACGATGAGGCGCCTCTTCGGCGCCAACGTCCTGATCTCCGGCCTCGGAGGCCTTGGCGTCGAGATTGGTGAGTGGAGCTGGACGATCGGATAAGCCTGGTCCCAGTAAGCCCTTACTCTAGTGCATGACTGTCGTGTGCCTTGTGCGTCATGAGTCCTTGAAATCGGGGTTTAGAGCTCAAGGGGATACGAAGTGGCATCCTAAGCAGCTTCATCGCCTGAGAAGCGTGATTTGCACCAAGACAAGACGATCTCACCAGGAAGAGGTATTGAAGGCAGTCATCTTGTGGGCTTTCCTGGCTTGCTGGGTTGGTGGGCCGGGAGACGCCTTCTAAGCTGTGTTCAATCGCCTCATTAACAGGGTGCTGTGGTGGTCCTTGTTCCAGCAAAGAACGTGATATTGGCCGGCGTGAGATCAGTCACCCTTCATGACACAGGGAAGGTCAAGCTAGCGGACCTATCAGCCCAGTTTTACTTGACAGAGACCGATGTGGGAAAGCAAAGGGCTGCCGCCTGTGCCGACAGGCTTCAGGAGCTGAACTCGACCGTGGCAGTGACCGCCCTGGCTGGAGATATTGAGGACTCCATGCTATGTAATTATCAGGTAAGTTGATTCCTGGGCGGCCCAATTGCAGAGGACCATGGCACAAGCCAACTGCCTCATCCACAAATTTATATTCTTTTCATCAAAGTAGTACGTTGGAGAGGCTGTCCAAGTGCCATGGTGCACAGCAGGCGTGATCACCCTAACTGTTATTTGGCTTCTACCAATTCTCTTTGCACGTCACTGAAGCTATTATGCCTGCGACGGCAAAAGCAATAGCTAGAGTCTCATTTGAAGATGCGCACTGGCCAAGCACAAATGACTATGTTGTGACTTCGCAGGCTGTGGTCTTTATAGACCTCTCTCTGGAGCAAGCCATTCACTTTGACAACGTCTGCCGTGCTCAACAGCCTCCAGTAGCCTTCATAAAGGCCGAGATACGCGGGGTATTTGGGAGCATCTTCTGCGACTTTGGGCCGCACTTCAAAGTCATTGACGTTGATGGCGAGGAGCCCTTCACAGGGATCGTAGCCTCTGTCAGCAATGATAGTCCAGGCCTGGTGTCTTGTGTAGAAGACGAGCGTCTGCAGTTCCAGGATGGAGATCTGGTGACCTTTACAGAGGTCCTGGGTATGACTGAGCTTAATGGCAGCACTCCTCACAAGATAAAGAACGTCAAAGCTCATTCCTTCCAGCTGGATGAGGACACGCGTGGGTATGGCGTGCACCAGTCTGGCGGTATCGTGACCCAAGTTAAGCAGTCCAAAATCCTCAAATTCAAACCCCTGCAGGAGGCTCTTGTTGATCCTGGAGAATTCCTGCTCAGCGACTTCTCGAAATTTGATAGACCACCCTTGCTCCACTTAGCTTTCCAGGCACTGGACTCGTTCAGAGCTGAGACAGGAAGGCTGCCACAGCCAGGTTCAGCAGACGATGCTGCAAAGTTGCTGGCCTTGGCAAAGGAGCTGAATGATGCGGCAAAAGAGAAGGTGGAAAGTCCAGACGAGGAACTTTTGAGGCTGTTTGCTTCTGGTGCCTCTGCGGACCTCAGCCCCATGGCAGCCATGTTTGGGGGACTTGTTGGCCAGGAGATTGTGAAAGCCTGCTCCGGCAAATTTCATCCCTTATACCAGGTTATTGTCAGGATCCGATCCCAATGTAGCCAGATTGTCTGAATATAGATTGTCATTCCTTTTAACATCAAGTATCTATTCTAGTGTTGCTATAGTCGATTTCAAGAAAGTCCTCATTGCCAGGTCACCTGCCACTTAGGTTATATCATCTGCTGTACAGTGTGGCATGCCACAGCGGCCTTTGCCTTGGAACAAGACTGGCTTTGTGCTCTAGATGGCGTGCTAGAGCGTCTGCCAGTCACTTGTCCATCGTCTTATCTATAGAAGATGGCTTGATTACCCCTGGCTAAAACTATGTCTGGTTCACTTGCTTATTAATTTGTGGCTCTGTGAGTATGCTGTAGCGTTGCATTTACTGCGATCTGACCACATGTTTGCAATGTCACGTGCAGTTTTTCTACTTTGACTCCGTGGAGTCCCTGCCCACTGAGCCATTATCAGCGGCTGAAGTAAGCCCTACAGGCTCTCGCTATGATGCGCAAGTGGCCGTGTTTGGGCGCAAGCTGCAGGAGAAGCTGATGAGTTCCAAGGTCTTTGTGGTCGGATCTGGAGCCCTTGGTTGTGAATTCCTGAAGAACCTGGCCTTGATGGGCGTATCATGTGGGGACGAGGGCAAGCTGACAATCACTGACGACGATACCATTGAGAAGAGCAACTTAAGCCGGCAGTTCCTCTTCAGAGACTGGAACATTGGCCAGGCCAAGTCGACAGTCGCAGCAGCTGCTGCCCGAGATATCAATCCAGACCTGAAGGTGGTGGCACTTCAGAACAGGGTGAGCCCTGACACAGAGATTGTCTTCAACGACCTCTTCTGGGAGGGGCTGGATGTGGTTGTCAACGCGCTGGACAATGTGAATGCCAGGCTCTATGTGGATGCAAAATGCGTCTACTTCCAGAAGCCATTATTGGTGAGCCTTACGGAGATTTCTGCTTGGTGTTGAATAGATAGTGGGACATTGAAGCTTTTGCTCCCGCTTTATTGCAGCAAAGATGCTTCTGCTATGTCCTAAGCAGCCTGTGCCAGTCACTGCTCCGGTTATTTACAAAGTTGCATTGCTTTCCAGGAGTCTGGAACACTGGGGACGAAGTGCAATACCCAGATAGTTATTCCTAATGAGACAGAAAATTACGGTGCCTCAAGAGACCCGCCAGAGAAGCAGGCTCCTATGTGCACGTTGCACTCCTTCCCGCACAATATCGATCACTGTCTCACCTGGGCTAGATCTGAATTTGAAGGCCTGCTCGAGAAGACGCCAGCTGAGGCAAACACTTACTTAGACAAGCCTGAAGAGTACAAGAAGGCCATGAGGACTGCTGGCGACGCGCAGGCAAGGGAAGCAGTAGGTCGAGTTGTGGATTGCTTGGTCACTGAGCGATGCACAACCTTTGAGGACTGCATCGCCTGGGCTAGATTGAGGTGAGACAGCCTGCAGATCTGTAGCGTAGCACTGGTGATTTAGCTCATTGCTGCCTGAAGTTGCAGGGCTATGTAATACACCACGATTATTGCTACCGGAGTCTTTATTGTCTCTCCTGTTCTCGCGAGTATAACTGCCTTGTATCTCTCCTACGCATAATAGTAGTGATTGGTGACCCAGAAGTTTAGGACAGTGTCTCGGTCAGTGACATACCCGTTGCTCCTTTGGGAACAGATTTGAAGACTATTTTGCCAGCAGGGTGAAGCAGCTCACTTTCACTTTCCCAGAAGACGCCACAACTTCCACAGGAGCTCCATTCTGGTCTCCTCCTAAACGATTTCCAAGGGCTCTTCAATTCAATGTCAACGATCCCAGTCACCTTAGCTTCGCAGCTGCAGGCGCTATTCTTCGAGCTGATTTGTATGGAATATCTAGGCCCGCATGGATCACAGATGCAAAGAAGGTGTCTGAAGTCGTCTCCCAGGTCCCAGTACCTGAGTTCCAGCCCAGGCAAGGGGTGAAAATTGTCACTGACGAGAATGCCACTAGTATGAATTCTTCGTCCGTCGACGACGAGACTGTCATTGAGCAGTTGATACAAACGCTGGAAGAGGGCACTAAGAAGCTACCACCCAGCTTCCGCATGAACCCTATTGTCTTTGAGAAGGTATCTTTCTGTTGAGTGCTGCTTCTTGTAGCGGTTCAAGCTTTTGAAAATGCATTGCTATTAGGCCTGTTCCACTTTGTCCTGGAAGGTTGTCTATATTGTTCTGTGTTCATCTTATATTGATCTTGCTGTTGTGGAGCAGGATGATGATACCAACTTTCACATGGACATGATGGCGGGCCTTGCTAACATGCGAGCCCGTAATTACAGCATCCCCGAGGTTGACAAGCTGAAGGCAAAGTTCATTGCAGGGAGAATAGTGCCTGCCATAGCCACAACCACTGCTATGGCTACTGGTGAGCTCCACCTCATCTGAGTGCCATATTGCATTCACGCAGGTGCACAGGTTTCTGTAAATGCCATACCATAACTCTGTAGTATGTATATTTAGGTTGGCTGACCTCAGAGCTTTGGTTACATCTGGCAGGGTTGGTGTGTCTGGAGCTTTACAAGGTCCTGCAAGGCCACAAGGTTGACAAGATGCGGAACACATTCGCCAACCTCGCTCTCCCCCTCTTCTCCATGGCGGAGCCGGTCGCTCCCAAGCGCTTCAAGCACAATGGGCTGCAATGGTCAGTCTGGGACCGCTGGATTATTGAAGGGAATGTGACGTTGAAGGAGCTTCTGACTTGGTTCTCGCAGAAGGATCTGAATGCCTACAGGCAAGTTCACTCAGAGAGACTGGTGCACGGAGTGAGGATGGGCTCCAAGAGTTGTCCTCTTGCAGCAGGAGCGATGTTGCAAATCAGTATAGACTCTGTGGTTTGAGGTCTCGCCTCACACCAGTGTTACATGGCTCCCTTGCTCACATGTGGGTATAATTTTCCCTTGACAGCATCTCTTGCGGGCAGAGCCTGCTGTACAACAATATCTTCCCCAAGCACAAGGACAGGATGGACCGGAAGCTGTACGACCTTGCCAGGGAGATCTCGAAGCTCGAGGTCCTCCCTTTCCGGCGTCACTTTGATGTGGTCGTGGCGTGCGAGGACGACGACGACAACGATCTCGATGTGCCCCTCATTTCAATCAGATTTCGTTGAGGGCCTCAGCCTAAGGACATTAATTGAGGTGTTCTTGTACATGTCAGCAGGCCCCACTTACTTCCACAAGTGGGCCCACCTCTGTTGCCAGTCGCCAGCCACCTGTTGATCTTGCAGAGTCACTCTTGATATCTTTGGCGTGCCCGCCACATTTGTTGAGGTTGTTGCGCTTCCTGTGGCTTAGCATGTCAGCACTTTGTCACTCAAATTAGTAGTAAGCGGCAGCTATTGCTACCCGCCTCATAGTCTGTGCGGCAGGGTTGACAACACTAGGTGTCACTGACTGAGATCCGACTGCAGCCTCGCATTGTGACTCTTGTCATCACCCCATGGCTTGACAGTACGGCAATAAGAGCAAGGACATTCTCCGTCTGCGTTCATGCCTTGCTGGCATCTGAATTGTCACATGCTACTGTCTTTAATAGACTTGCAGATAGACGCATATGACAAATGTAGATTGCTGAATTTGGCCGTCTTACAATCTTTCAGTGACTGGACTGTCAAGGCTGTGTTCCAGATTGACAGGCCCAGCTGTTCTGCCTGCACTGGATGCCAGAGTGCAGGAATGGGGAGGAGCTAAGCAGCCAGCTCGCTCTTTGCCGTCAAGGTGACTTTGTCTTGCAGCAATGAGTCGAGGAGGCCTTGGCACGCATCTTCCAGAAGGTCCAGTACCTGGAGTACACAGGCGCAGATATTGGCTACAACAAGTCCAGCATTATCTCTTAACAAAACCATTGGCTCATGGTCAATGGCAAAGCATTTGAAGTTCGCAAAGCTTGTCAAAGTTAAGTAGTAAGACAACCGCTTTGAAGTCAGAAACTGCTGCTACTGCAGACTAGCTGAAAGTTGTCTCTATATCTCTCTCACACTCAAGAGGCTTGTTGGCACTGTGCATTTATGGCATTGACACAAAGACAAGCTAAGTTCTCTGCTGTGTGCCAGCACCCATACGCTTCTTGCACTTCAAGATAATGACTGTTTGTGGCGCCTGGAGCAACCTTTCAAGACACTGATGTGAATGTAACAGTAAAGAGGACCTCTGCTAGTTGATCTTATCAATTATGTGTGCCGCTGCAAGGCGACCATCTGGGCAGCGCACCTGCTCAAAGCCGGCGGGGCCGCCATAGTAGGGGTCTGGCACTTCTGCGAGCTCGTATGTGCGGCAGAAGCTGCACATGAGCTTCACCTGGGGCGGCCGGTAGGCCCGGCGGACAGACATGCCGAGAAGTGCGGCCCTCAGCAGAGTCAAGACAGGATTCTGCCGACCGCCGTGGAGGAGTGCAAGCGCAAGCCAAGGTCCCCGGAGCGCCGTCCCTCTATGGCGGACCTAGCTCGAGCTCTCTGTGGCTGGTGATAGTAGCCCCTTGCTAGGATCCACTCACCTTGTTGAGGCCGCCAGCAGGCAGCGAAGACCGTCGCATCCACACAGCATATGCAGTTTCAATATCGGCTGCATTTGTGCCGCGAGCGCCGCTCGTCAGCTATTGCGCGCGCTACCAGGGGCCGCATGCGCGAGCAGCCCGTGCAGAGGCTGCAGCAAGACACCCAGGTTCTGCCGGTCCATGGCGAGGATGATGTCAAAGTCCTCAAAGTCGGAGCGCTGGATAGGCCGCGAGATGGACGTCAGCTCGATGCCCCGCCTCGCAGCGTGCGCGCGCATGCGCCCATCTGCAGGCCCACCCTGCGGCATTGCCACCGCCGCATCACCGCCATCGCTGCTGCCGGTCATGCGGGGCACCAGGAGAGGCCCGCAACTTTCCCACAGCCCCTCGTTGCAACCGACGGTATGCGAGATTTATTGTGCATTTACTAATGTAAAGAAAGTAAAGATTGAGTTTCTGACAAGTCCAAGTCTTGTATTTAGAACGTCATGGGTTTAGAACGTCATGAGACAGTTCTGCCACCTGCATTGGCAAGAGCGGCGCCGCAGCGGCTACGGGAAAGCCCCACCTCGTGGTAGTCGATGGTCCCAGCAGAATCGATCCGGAAGCGGGCTGCGAGGCCGCGCTGCTTGACGAGGTTTGTGAAGACCGCCTCCGCCGTCGGGCTGCGGCAGATGTTGCCTGCGGGGGGGCGTGCCAGACCCATCAGCACGGAGGACTGGAGTGTGTGTATTGAGTGATGGAGGGTTCTGAGTGGCCAAGCGCAAAGGCAAGCACTCACTACAAAAAAACCGAAGGCGAGCTCGCAGCAGCGGCAGCGATGGCGGGCGCCCATCAAGCTCAGCCCCGAGGTGAAGCGACGGCCTCACCAAGGCACACGAAGAGGACGCCCAGCGGCCGCCCCGCCGCCGCCGCCACCGCCGCCGCCGCCGCCGCGGGCCGCCGCAGCCTCGCCAGAGGCTCTCGCGCCGGGGCTTCACCACGCCTTCTCAGCTACTTCGGCGGCTGCCCTCCACCCGGGCTAGCGACGGATCGCTGAGAGCCCCACGCCGCTCGACCTTTGGTGGTGGCGGGCCTCCTTGACCCCTTGTCCTCGTCACACCCTCCGCTCGCCTGCCCGCCGCCAGCAGCCGATTTGCTGCCGCGCGTGCTTTGCGACCGTCCTTTGCCGGGATGTCGCTCCTCCCGAGGGCAGCGCAGGCTGCAGCACGGGCTACGGCCCCGGCATCTTCGATCCTCCAGACCAGGTGAGCTTTGCTGCCACCCGAGCAGAGGTTCTGCGCCCCTCCTCAGCTGCGATCGAGCACCTGTGCTAGAACCGCCCCAGGCGCCATCGGCGTCTGGTGCACGCCCGTTTAGGTCAGTAAGTTATGCTGTCCTAGTTGACTGTGGCGCTGAGAAATAGTCCACGCTTCGACCTTGGCAATAACGGCCACTTCAGTCGGTTATCATGCCGTGCGACTGTGAGCGTGAGGAGCTGCAGTTTCACGCGGAATATTGCCCACCTCAATCTGTCTGCTGTGTGTGAGCAGGACCGCATCCAGCACTGGCGACTATGTCATTTCCAAGGTTGACGACCTCATGAACTGGGCCCGCACCGGCTCCATGTGGCCTATGACCTTTGGCCTGGCGTGCTGCGCCGTGGAGATGATGCATGC
>WELB01000063.1:349509-375219 GCA_009602725.1 Spirogloea muscicola
GGCCCGGCGTCGGCGGCGCCGCCCGCCGCTGCCGCGGCCTTTGTTGGCTCGGCGCCGCCGTGGGTGGCCGGTGACGACGCCGCGAACCTCATGGCCACGCGCCCGGCGCAGGCGCTGCTGTGGCGGCTGAACCACCCGCCGGACTGTGCCGCTCCGGGCCTGAAGTTTGCCATCGCCGCCTTCCCAAAGGTCTACCGCAAGGGCACCGGCTGCCAGCTCCACATCATGTCCATGCTCATGGCCCTCGCCGCCGCGTCGCACCGCGTCCTCGTCCTCGCGCCGCGCACCTTCGCCCGCGCCGACCACCCCGGCTGCGCCGGCGCCCGTGCCTCCCTCGCCTGCTACTTCCGCCCGCCCTCGCCGCCGGCCTGCGAGGCGCGCGCCCTGGAGCTCTTCGCCGCGCAGGGCAACGCCTCAGCGCTGGAGCCCGGAGAGGACGTCTGGCGCGTCGAGCTGAGCAACCTGCCTCTTGACTTCCGGGTGGGCCCCAAGAAGGCCTTCCTCCGCCCCGACGTCTGCCCCGGCCTCTTCTGCTTCAACGTCACGGAGGCGCAGCTGTCGCTGACCGACGAGTACGGCGGCCGGCTGCGTAACCACAAGCTGGACTGGTTCCGTGCGCAGTCCATGCGCTACCTGCTCCGCTACCCCACAGGTCAGCCACCAGACCTTTTCGCTGTCGGCCGGTGACCCAAATTCCTCTATTGATCAGGATTTACTCCTGTGCGACGATCGTAAGCACCACGACTGCAGGACGAGTTGGGTTTTCCATGGCTTGTGCTTGTGCTTGTGGTGTCCTCATTCACGTCAACCTGCGACAGACCGAGCTACTGACGCATGCCGGTTCCCCTGACCTACACGCCGTCTGGTGCAGAGTACTTGTGCCACGTGGAGAATCGGGCGCGGCATGCATCGTACGGGCACTGGATGGCGCGCAACGCGCTGCGGTGGGACGCCAAGCTGCAGGAGCTCAAGGCACAGGATGGCACAGACCCGACGGACTTCGTGCACACGAGTGCGGCCACAGGGCAGCTGGAGCAAAAGCTTTGGCCGGCCGACGCCGTCGTCGCGCCGCGGCCGTACATCTCCATGCACGTGCGCGAGGGCGCCAAAGGCCGCGAGATGACGCTCTACCCGCTCCGCGTCTACATGGAGCAGGTGAGCAGCTTGCCCTCATAGCAGCTCACCATGACAGCCAGAGTGCAAAGTAAACAATTGCCTTGGAGGACTAGGTTGTCTTTGTTCCTGTCGGGCTCTCGCAGGAACAATGTGGCTGTCACTTCTTTATGACAAAGCCTGACGGCTCTGGATGAGCACCTGCCACTTGATGTTACCTGCGCAGGCTGAGCGAGTGCGGCGGTACGACCCGAGCGTGCATCGCATCTGGATCGCCACCATGCTTACAAGTGTCCTTGACAAGGCGCATGAGATGTATGCTGCTGACTGGTCATTCTACTTCACCAAACAGCGAAGGTTGCAGGTGAGAGCCTGCTGATTTAAGTGAGCTGGCCTTACTGTTATTGCAAATACTTTTGCTTCCCTCTCTGTCAGCTAGCAGAACACGCTTGCGTTCATATAAGTCATGCTCAGGAGGGGCTTCACATGCTTGTCGGGGGGGTGTGATGTACGCCTCACATGAGTAGACTGTGGCAGTAGTAAAGGTGAGGAAGGACCTCGCTGGGAGCAGGGCCTCAATTCCTTTAAGTGGCTGCTAGGAGCATAGGGAGGCCTGTTCCCGGCCGCATCTCTCTGCATAGAAGATCGTGGGTACTAAGCACTGCATCAATTTCCCCTCTTTCTTGGAACTGAATCACTGAGGCAAACTCAATTTCAAGAGCTTGACATCCTCGCTGGTCTGCTGCTATCAGGGCGATGAGGAGGGGGGCGACTTTGATGACATTCCACCATCATTGGAGCTGACTCCGGAGCAAGCCGTTGAGGAAGCCAAGTGGGCACTCAAGACGTCTGTGGACATGTCTTTTGTGAACCTGCTGGTCCAATCCCAGGCGGACTATTTCATTGGCACGCTGGGGTCCAATTGGGATCGTCTGATTGATGAGATGCGGAAGACCAATGGTCGACTGCGCAGGGGATACATTAGCCTAAACTATGCGCAAACCTGATCTAGCTGTGGACCTCTCCCATGTTGTGAGAGCTACGTGGTTCCCAGTACACCTTGTTGCTGTATTTGGCTGCAGATTGAGGTGCTTTTAGCGATGTATACTACCAAACCAGGTGTTCTGTAAATTATTGACTTCATGATAAGGTGAATAACAGGTGAACTATCAGGTTCTTATAATACCGGAGCTGTTCTACATGAATCTCTAAATGCAATGTCGTCGCTGACAGAGCCTCATGGGCAAGCGACAAGATTTTGTTCTTATGGCAATAGGTTTCTGTCAGAACAAGCTGTACGACAAGGACATGCATAACCCAGAGCTGGCCATATCACACGGTAGACGCTCAGTTAGAGGCCTGAGAAGTGACTTTGCAAAGCGATGCCATAATGTCTTTCGTCTGTTCTACGAAGCACAGAAACATGTGGAGAAAAAAACCTGTGTACATGTTGACTGTACAGACGTGAGGGGGAAGCAGATCTGTCCTTGGAGATCAGAGTTAAGAATTCATATAGAAGCATAGTCCTCTCAGAAGCCCAGGCATCTCCGTCAAGAGGGGCTGTACTCCCTGTTCAGTAGCAGGTATGCTTTCAAAGTAGAACGCCATCGTTTAGTCACAGCATGTGAAATTGGGTGAATCCACTTCTCTTTCGGTGTTACTAGCTAAAGTCACACCTGTCGATTGTACTTGCTAAAGCCACACCTGTGCAAAGAACTTGGTTGTCGGCATATAGTATGTCTTGTGCAAGGATTCATTTGAGAATGCGTTGTTGCATGCACGTGCTTCTGATAGAGTACATAGTCAGCCTCCAAAGAGAAGTTGCACAGCACTTTGATTGCAAGGAGTTTGAAAAGCAAGTCAGCCCACAGTAATAGGCACTTAGTTGAAAGGTTGTCATGGTGCATCATACCGGTGCATACCTTATCAACTGTATCCATATGCTTACCTTCTTTCACTTATACGTATCGTTGATTTCAATTTAATGTGAGCACGCAGTTGATTTGACGAAGTACAAAATATGCCTGAATACATTGGCAGTTGTGATTCTCCATTGTTCGTATGATGTCGCCCATATAATGTGACGATTTAAGCTTGAGTCCTATGTCGTTCGTCAGATGTCCACAATTTGGACGAAAGTCGACTTCAGATGCAAGACTGAGCATGACCGAAGCTGCTCAATTTTGTGCAGTATCACTTGGTACGCGGCGACTTCGTCAAGGGGTTGGGAGAAGGATGAGAGTACTTTGCTGAGGCCAGATCCTGCATGCATGTGCACAGTAATGGGGCAATTGAGGCATAGTTGATAATATTCCATGATGCAGTATCTTACAGACAGTAAGAGGTTGCTGCTCGTGCAATGACATTATACGTGTGCTGCTGTTGACCATTCTAGTGTCAAGGTCAGACCACGTTCTTCTTTAGTGAATGCCTTTGAGCTTGGGTTCGACGATGCACAGATACGCTACTGGTGCATACATTGCTTGCAGCAAGAAGCTTATGACTATCTTCGCTACACAGTCCATCCTTGAGAAGTGCAGCTAACAATCTAGTGATAAATTGGTATTACATTGGCAGATTCTTGACTAAGGACAGGCCTTGCCTTCAGGTCAGCTGTCTTCAACCTGACTGCTCATTCACATCCACTGTCCCTTTACAAGCAGGCAACGTCCGTCCAAGACCCCGGACTGTGGCCCAACATGTCTTCTATACCTTTCGAGTCCTTGTGATGATTATGCAAGACTGTTGGGCATTGCGGTAGCCCATGGCACCAGGTGTGCTGCTAAGCTGGCGGCAGAAGGCCTGTATGCTACTGTAGCTGTGGCGTCGTATAACGAAAAACATCGAGCCCACCCATAATGACAGGATGCCCATTAGCAATGCTTGCCTCTCAGACCTACACCGTTCACGGCCGACATGGCGTGGTGAAGGCAAGGCAAATATTAATCTTCGGCAGCTGCAGCCTCCGATGCATCCCCCACATCCCTAATATTCTCACGATATAGCGCTCGTCCCCCTGAGTAGAGGGCATTTGAGTACAAAAGTGCTCAGATCAGAGTGGCCCACTTTATGCCGACGAGCGTGAAGGACTGATCACACAAAGAAGTAGCTCTTTCATACGCGCCAAGCGCTTGAAGGGGTAGCAGCTTATTTTGAAGGGATGCGAGGGCTGTGAAAGACCAGCCACTTAAAGGAATAGCAAGGAGCCATCAAACATGGAGATACAGAAGAGGTGCCTGCTTGTGTAGAGCTAGCCCAGAAAGGTAAGGAATTAAGTGAAGAGAGATCGGGATCAAAAGATTGAACAAGAAAGGAGGTCCAGTGGAGCCTCAGTCTGACCGCATGGGGGCTGAAGCGATGACGGATAATGGTGACGGGGCGTTGATCGGGACACCTCGCCAAATGCATGGGCAAGGCAGCATGGATGCGGATCAGACAACCGTTCCACTATTTTGCTCTTCCGTTCAGGACGGCCGAAAAGTCCGCTGCCCGCCCACGACGGCCAAATCAAAGTTGATTATGTGATTTCTCCTGGGCTCGGCGCGACCACCCCGCTTACGTGTTCCCGCCTGATCCCGGCCGCGCACACCGTGGAGGGCACGTGGCAGGCGCGAGGGGCACACGCGGCGCCATGCCGCCCGCCACGCGGCACCTGCACAAAAGCACTCAAATCCAACCTCCCGCTCATGGCCATTAGCAGTTCAAAGAGTGGGGCGGTAGTGCATGATCAGAACCGTCACCGAATGCGTGCCGACGCGGCGCACGAGACAACGTGGCCGAAGCGTGGCAGATGCTTTTTGGTACTACCGGCGCGCCGTTCCGCCGAAGATTTAGCGGCTGGCCAGAGGGCCGCAGATCGGACGGCTTGCATCGACGTGCTTAAGCGGCGCTTGGGGCCAGCAGCGCGCCATCCGACGGGGGGGGCGCGCCCGGGCTACCGGGCACCAGGCGAGCAAGCGAGAGCCAATGGGAGCAATCTGGAGCAATCTCGCGGACCAATAGAGCGCGGCGAGCCGCCTCCCTGGCGGGGGTGGGCCCAGCGGACCGGCCGCCCCCCCTCACCGGGCGCCGCTCCCGGCACTGTGTGGGAGCCTCGCCCCGGAGCAGACCCCTCCCTCCCTCCTCCTGACAACTGGGAGCCACCCCCCCTCCCTCTCTCCCGATAGGCTCCCCTTCAGAAGCCACGCCCCAGTTCCAGTTCCAACAGTAGAACGCTTGATTGTAGAACGCTTGATCGAGAGAAGTGCGCGCCCATAGAAAAGAGGGGCTGGCAAAGCCAGCCCCAAAAAAAATAAATAGACAATGTCCAAAGCCAAAGAAAGAGGAGCCGGAGAAGGACTACACTACAAAACACTGCAGAACACAGAAACGATGCAGAGGAAAGCTCAGTACCCACGAGTGAGCAACATCAGGTCTGAGTAGCTCGCTGCAGGGAAAGAGGCACTCCGCCGAGACCCGGAGGCGGCTTCATCTCACTTTCCCGCTCCCCCCTCGTCGCTTCTCCTTTTCCCCGCCGTACTCCGCCGCTATGGCCGCCCTCACCGCCGCCGCCGTCGTCGCCCCGTCCACCTTCGTCGGCCAGACCGCCGAGCTCGCCAAGCAGGTGCTCACCGCCGCCGCCATTGCCATCTATCGTCGCACTGCAGTTAGCCTGCCCGTAGCGGGCTTATATATCCAATCATTGCGGCCTGCAGCTGGATTTGCCTCGCATCCGTGAGATTCTTGAGGCCACTTGTTAGTGTCCTCGCGACTTGTGACTGATTGCCATACCGTTCCTGTCACAGGTTGGCAATGTCGAGGCTCGCGTCACCATGAGGAGCGCCCGCCGGGCTGTCAGCTCTGGCAGCTCCACCTGGTCAGCGGCTTGAGGAAGCAAATGTCTACAGCGCTATTTAGCACGAAATATTTATTTTGGATATTAATTACAACGGTGTAGCAGCAATGGATGACTAATTCAACTCGACCATTTACCACTGCTGTTAGTCATTGCAGTCTTTGAAGGTCAGATTGTCTTCAATTGCAGGTATGGCCCTGACCGTCCCCTGTTCTTGGGCCCACTGACTGGCTCTCCTCCCTCGTACCTGAATGGCGAGTACCCCGGCGACTACGGCTGGGACACCGCTGGCTTATCTGCCGACCCTGAGACCTTCGCCAGGAACAGGGAGCTTGAGGTGCAGGCCCTTCTTTTACATCTCGATGTTGTCCACAAGCATAGAAGGATTCAATACTTTGATTGCTTCTAATGCAAGAGTTTGAATCACAAGACATAGACCGACGATATGATTTGGCCTGCGCAGGTCATCCACGCTCGCTGGGCCATGCTTGGCGCCCTTGGCTCCCTCACCCCAGAGCTTCTGGCCAAGAGCGGCACCTCCTTCGGGGAGCCCGTTTGGTGGAAGGCTGGCTCCCAGATCTTCGCCCCGGGCGGCCTAGACTACCTTGGCAACTCCAGCCTGGTTCACGCCCAGTCTATCCTCGCTACCCTTGGCGTCCAGGTCATCCTCATGGGTGCTGTTGAGGGCTACCGCGTTGCTGGCGGCCCCCTGGGCGAGGTTCAGTTCTCTCTCTCAGTCTGGGCTTCAAAGCATTGGCTGTATCATATCTTGATCACAATGATGCCTCCATATTACCATGAAGGAGGAATTGGTTGGAAATCTAGGGTTGCAGACTTATCTCCTGATTAGACGCAATTTATCTTAATTACGCCATTCTACCACTTCTGGCTTCCAGGTCACCGACCCCATCTACCCGGGCGGCAGTTTCGATCCCCTCGGCCTTGCCGATGACCCCGAGTCTTTCGCTGAGCTCAAGGTGAAGGAGATCAAGAATGGCCGCCTTGCCATGTTCTCCATGTTCGGCTTCTTCGTTCAGGCCATTGTCACTGGCAAGGGCCCTCTGGAGAACCTGGATGACCACCTTTCTGCCCCGTTCCAGAACAACGCCTGGGCCTATGCCACCGCCTTCACCCCCGGCCAGTAAGAATGTGATCTTGCATGCCGTACAACAGCTATTAAGAACTAGGCAATGGGGCTTGTTAGCATGGTAACATAGCAGGCAGGTTAGCACAGACACAGGACCTAAAGTGAGGTGTAAAGACAGAGTTGCACTGTAATTGATACTGTCAATTATGTGATGTGCTGGGCCCAATATTCGAAGACCACAATATGCAAATGCTCTAATGATCTGATGTTTTGATGTCTGATACTCTGATTACTTTGTGCTGATCTGAAGCTATGCCGTGACGTGAATATGAAAGGGTTTTGCATCTCTGCATTTCATCATCTGTGAGCTTGCTTGAAGCTGAAGCTTCATGCTATTGCATCTCGCCTGTTTCAATTACGAACGACTTTGAATAAGCTGACATCAAGAAAGCTTGTAAAGGCTGAAGCCATTTTTCAGAAGTATGTCAACATTGTGCAATGGCCAATACCTAACCACTTCCGGTTTGTGATGAAAAAAGACAAAATGCGACTACAGTATTCAAAAGTGATGCATATGCTTCTTAACATAATAGACAACCGTAGTAAGCAATCAATTACAGGTGATTGTAAAATACTGACAACGAAGTTGTCAAACTTCTGACTAAGTCACTTTCAGAACATTTCAAATGTTGAAAGCTGACATTTTTTATTGATGACACTGAAAATATGAAGATGCCGAAATCAATTCGGTGTATGACTACCTCCCTGTGCGTGGCGGTGAGAAGTCTCTGTCAAATTCTGCATAAGTAGCATTATCGTGCCATACGTATCCCATTTAATCGACTGCCAGTCGACTGTACTAGTCTGCAGACGGGGGACAGTAATCCTAGACGGTATTGACAGCTACAAGTTTCTCTCGAGTAAGCTTCATATGAAAGTACGCGTCAGAAGACTTCCTCATCACATGTCAATTCAAGTACGCACGCAAATGCTTCCAGTTGTTCAGACAGCCCTAAGATGGGCTTGCCAGGCTACACACGCATGCAGATCTGTTCCCGGCTGAGATGGGCTTGCCAGCTGCATATCTGTCGTTCTTGCGACGACGAGTTTTGGCCTGTTTGCAGCGTGCCCAGGCTAAAGCTTTGCACCAGAAAGCTGGGCGAGCTCTAGTTGGTGGCAGAAGGGCTTCGTATCTGCCATCTAGTATTCAGGCATCGATTAGCAACTTTTATATTTTGACCCGTGGTTACTGAGCGGGTCAATCTGCTGTAGGCTATGTAGGTCTTCAGATGTGCTTGCCTTTGTACTTGGCCATTTGGCCTTCGTTTGTTTTAAATACACGAACTTCCCCTGAGACAGCCGAGGCTGGAGGATGACGACTACACATGTTGTTGATGATTTGATAGTGGCCATGTGGAACGCGCTGGCCTTGTGTAATCGTGCAGGTCGACTCACAACGCAGCATCACTCTGTGCAAAAGTATGAGCAGTGCTCACTTTTGCTAACCCTGCTGCTCTTTAAACAGTTTCAGGACTTCCAGAACAAATGGGCATACTTGCTGCAGTGATACCGCAGGAGTCATCGCATGTTCAATGATGAAATCCAGGTGTGACAGATGCATGAGACGTGCATAAACTGATATCAGACTGTAGCCTTCAATCAATAGTATCCGATACGGGCTTTGTCGAGCAAAAGTTGCAGCTGACCTTTACTTGGGGCGTTGTCTACAGTGACACGTGTATGTATGTTATGTTTTGAACTTCCTTCACTTGTAGTAAGATTGGAATTGCTGCAGGGCATCACATGTGTGGGAGTCGCTGGCCATGAGCAATAAGCGAGCACAAGGCTGCTTTTAATTGCGGACCTTGCTTATGACAAAGTTGTTGCCCTGCGAGCTGGAAGTTGCACTCTAGCAGGACATGCACTTCGCCGTACGAATTGCCAGGTCAAAGTTGCATTGCTCACCATGGCTTCTGTCTTAAAAGCACTAAAAAGCACGAAATGTTCGGGAGGTCTGCTAAACATCTTAAAGATGACATGTGGCCTCTCATCGTATGCAGTGCAGGCCTCGGAGTCATATGACTCGAAGGTCGATGGCCACTAGGGGACAGGCCGAAAGCCCAGGCCTACAGAGGCCAACTTCTAAGTGGTTGATATACAGGTGCAGCAATCTTCGTAACCCAAGCAGTTCATCAATGCTCCAGACTGTCCTGTTGCATTGCCTCTGACACGATTTGACGTTCTCCTCATGCCAGCTTCTCAGTGACTTCGACTTGCTACATAGTCAAATTTTCCTGAAAGCTTACCTTGCAAAGAGCAAGCCCATATAGGAATTCTGTCTACGATGATGCAGGGCCTTGTCATACAGGCGAGAATATTCCTCCCAGGAGATTTGGTGCAGTATGCCACTAGAATCGACCAAGAGGGCTGCATGCTTGCGAGGGGCAACGATTGCTGATGTGGTAGGAGACGGGAGTTTGCATCCAAGTATTCGACAACCTTGCTCATCGTGCCTGACATGTAAGTATTGCAAGCGAGTGTCAAGCAGACATCGCATTGCGATGCCCAATCAAGCATTGCAACGATTCTCCAGCAAAGGAGAGGCATGAGCAAGGTCCAACTCATTGGGATGTAGTCGAACTGCTTGTCGTCAAAGCAAACCCTAAGGCTTGTTACAACAAGAAAAGACGCTTCCAGGAGAGGGCAGTGGCTGTGAGAGGCCGGCCCAGGAAATAGTATGTACAAAGCAACAAAACAAGGACGCAATCAGTGCACTCTGAAGATAAATTGCTTTCACCGAACAGCTCAAAGAGGACTCTCCACACTGTTGGGGAGAGCACCCGGCTGTGCAAGCATCAAATGTCGACATTGCTGAGCAACATACTTTGATACACGGATCAGAATCTTTCAAAGTCTCGGATGGCGCAGTCCTATGCTGGGCAGAGTTGCAGTGTGGCAGTCAGATAAGGGTGTGATGTAACTCGGTGTATCTGCCGCCATGAGCGGGCTGCGTCTATATCGCCGAGACGATTGAGACCCGCTAGTCCTGTGGAGGTCATCCACATCCACGGGGCATTCGAGACTAAACGGCACGGCGAGCACTGAACTCGCGTCAAGGGCGAGCAGGGCGGCCTCAGTACCCGCGGGCCGCTCAGAAGGGTTGACTTATGCTCCTCTCCATGTGCTCCAGGCGTTTGCGGTGCACTTGCGAGCAGGCGGTTCCGTCTCTGGCTTTAGCGTGCAGATGTCTCTCTAGCTGCTAGCTACCCTGACATGCGGCTGTTGGTCTGTTGAGCACTCACTCGTGGTTGCTATTTGTATATTTGCGTACTTCAGTACTCGGCTCTTTAAGCCTTGTCCATTCTTTGTGGGTCGGCCTCTCACGGCCATCTGCTCGCCGTGAAAGCTGCTTCTCCGCAGGGAGGGGCAGAAGTCCAGCTGAGGACAGGGAGTGCGGACGAGAAGCGACGGCTGTTGAAGACGAAGAAGCAGCTCTTCCAGAAGTAAGCTCTTCTTAAGGGCCGAGGGTAGTGATGAAGGGCCGAGGGTAGTGAAAGCCAGCCCACAAATGATACCGGAGGAGTCGGAAAGGAGTCGGAATGCGTACAGACCATTAAGGATGCCTGCTCAGAAAAAACCCCCCCAAGAGGCGGCTCTTACAGACAGAAGATAGGGGTGGGCCATCCAAATGGGGCGAGAGCTGTGAAAAGCCAGCCCACGAAAGATAAGCGATTGCGATTGCGATTGCAATTGCGTATCTGCGAAGAAAGAAACGGCTCGTTCAGTGTAAGGCAGTGGCTGTGAAAGGTCAGCCCCAGAATGAAGAAATACTCGACATCTCTCTAAGAGGTGCACATCCCGAGTAGCCAGGTCGAGGAAAGAGAAAGAGACAAACAGCACTCTTGTAAGGCAATCGCTGTGAGAGGCCAGCCCCAAGTACGGAACACTCGTTGCCTGGGCTCGCCAGTCACAGCCATCGCCCTCAACTGGAAAGATTTTCCTTCCTTGTGCTGGCCTCTCACAGCATTGACTTACATTTGGAAAAACTTGAACAAGGCTGTCGTGCTATATCCTGTCGACTGCCTATTTGTGTCGATCTGACTAGGACAGCTGACTTGGCTTAATACGTGGCCTCCTAGGCTGACTCATCCACTTTCGTGTGTGATTCACGCTAAGGATGGAGGACCACTTTTCTCTCTCCGTGGCTTCCTAGGCTGGGTCATACAAGTTTGTGTGCGATTCGCGCTAAAAATGGAGGACCACTTCTCTCCCTCTCTCTCACTCTTCCTTCCTTTCTATCTCTGGCTTCCTAGGCTTGATTCAAGCTAAGGATGGAGGACCACTTCTCTCTCTCTCTCTCTCTCTCTTTTCCCCTCTCTCTCTCTCGCGGCGACCGCTCATTAAATGCGGACAACAGCGACCGCTCCTCCAATGCGGACAACAACAACAACGACCGCTCATCAAATGCGGACACCAGAAACAACGACCGCTCATCAAAGGCGGACGACAACAACAATGGAGCGACTACAAGGCCGATTGTGGATCGTACTTCAACGCCGCTGGCTCGTGGGCTCAGGTATATCGTATGCGCTTGTCCGTCTCCCTCCAGCGGTCCATGGCCCACGCCTTGCATCTGCGTGCTGGCCGTGCCCTCGCTGCGGCCTTCGGCTTTCGTCAGGGGGATAGTTTTCCGGCAGCTAGTCTGTCGGATGTGAGGCTCCTCACTCGTAACTACTGAGTGGTCCATCCTCCCCCGTTCTGCCATTTCTTCTTCAGGCCCCGCAGTCGCTGCTTAGCTCGTAGTTTGGCCCCTTCGAACCTTGTCAATTCTTTCAGATCGTGGAACGGACGGCTGAAGATGACCATCTTACGGTTGAGTCGGCCACTGAGACAGGCCCACGACAGCCGGCCATCCAGCTTAGCCAACCAGCATAGCCAACGGCCGAACCGGGCCTATCAGGCAGTAGTCCTTTTTCCGGCTCCTCTTTCTTTGGCTTTGGACATTGTCCATTCTTTTTTGGGCTGGCTTTGCCAGCCCCTCTTCTCTATGGGCGAGCACTTCCTTTTCTATCAGGCAGCGCTAGGATCTTCGCCGCGCCCGGCCCAAGTCGTAGCGAGCGGCCCTTGCAAAGCAGTCGGCTTTGCAAGTCTTACCCTCTTGCCACGAGCCACGCCTGCGCCAACGCCGCGCCATAGAAGCGTAGAGCCTAGGGCAGGAGCCGCAGCAGCTAGTAAACCTTCGCACGGACCCGCTGCGCGACTGCAAGAAGTCGTGGTGATTCTGTGGTGAGCAGCATTGAGTATTGTGCTGCGTATCGCAAGCTCCACACTACATCGAGCACTAGTTCTCAGATCGCATCAGTCAAGGCTGTGCATTGAGGCCTAGTAGCATCATCATCGATTGGCATTCACTGACCTTGCACAAGTGGTCATATTGTGGACAAGGTACTGCATATATGCTCGTGTGTACGCTCTTTCATATTTCTCGCATTTCAAGATACACTTGTATGCTTGCATCGCACCGGTGAACCAGTAGACAGTGGCCATGAGTCACTCAGTTCAGGATACTAGATACAACTGCTCAGTAGTTCATCGTCCCTTAGTTTGGGAAGCTACGAATTCTACTTCGGACTGTTCTTACCTTTCTTCATATGTTGTGAGACTATTAACGATTCTCAATGTTGGCCTCTCGTCGGACTGTTTTCTTTCAGCCTGGCCAACGGGATTGACAAATCCATTCGATATTTTACATGTGTAGACTAGCACGTCAGTATTTGTCGTTATCTAGACTAATCGACGTCATTAGGCAATTGACGCCTTCTCGCATGACAAGGCCTACAAGGGCCGGAAGGTGCAGATTTTACAAGCTACTACTTTTGGTCCTTCATCGAAACTTCGGAAACCCAACAGACCCGAGACGCTCGCAAGCTTGTGGCCCACCAGGTCGGCCAAGCCGCTGACATCAGACCGCCTCGAGCACGTGCAGGCAATATGCCACGCGTCGGCTCCGAAGAGTCCTGCAGGCCTTACACGTGTCGTGCTTGTGCGCATCCGGGTGGGGGACTAGATGGGCAGCCGCAGAACGTTTCTCCTGCTGCCCCTAGGGAATGTAGGAGTCATCAACGCCCCCAGCTGAGCCATCTGGCCCAATCGGCTCGACGGGGCCGACCCTTGACCCCCGAAGCCCCGCTGCCCGCCCGTCGCGGGCAGCGGCTACGGAGGTCGCGCCAGCGTTGCGCCACGTGGCGCGCACGTGCAGTCAGCGGCGCCCCACTCGAGACAGCGGTTGAGTCGATGAGTCGTTACTAGTCGTCCATCTCAGCCCACCGCCGCGGCCGCCGCCCGCCGCGGCCGCCGCCGCCGCCGCCGCCGCCGCGGGTCGCGGAGCTCGGTCTCCGAGGGGCTCAGGCGCAACGCTCGCGGGGCTGTGCCTGCTTCCATGGGCCGGCAAGGCACGCTGACCCTTCCGTTGGCGTGACGGTCGCGGGCCGCCCTCAGCGCCGCGCCGAGGAACGCGAGACACAGTGTTCCGCCCGTGCTGCCGCCGTCGCGGCAGACGACCTTGCCGCCTCGCAGCGCAGGCCCTGCAGCGTGGCCATGGTCCGGCGCGGCGGCCGGCACGGGCCCCCGAGCCGCCTCCAGGCCACGGAACGGAGCCGGGCTCACGGCAAGGAGCGGCTGCGGGGCTGGCTGCGCGTGGGCTGATGCTCGGCAGCCTCTAGCTCGGAAGCTCGCGGCTCCTCCGTGCCGGGAGGTCCGGCGGCGGCGGCGGCGGCGGCGGCGGCGCAGCAAGGATGTCGGCGTTCTCGAGCTGCTGGTTCCCGCCGACGTGCCTCAGCCTTACCGTTGTCGGCCTCGTCAAAGGTGAGTCGTCCCGACGCGGTAGACCAGGCTGCGATGCATGGGGCTGTCCGAGACCTCTCAGCCATGCTTTGGCTGGGGCTCCGCCGGTCATTATCACTGCCTGCGGTGCACCGCCGGAATGCTTGAACATTTTGTTGAGGGCTGGCGGCCAGGCCGCCTGTCTGCTAACCTGCTGACTGCGGGAAGCTGTGGCGCTGCCTCGTTGAGCTGCCAGGCCTGCTCATCTTCCCGCTCGCACTTGTCATCCTCGTCGTCGGCAACACTCTTGTCGCGCTCGGCCTCCTGCCGCTCACCTTCGCCATGACCCTCTACTCAGTCGCCTTGTGAGCTCACACCTGATTCCCACCTCTGCTTTTGCATCAGCCCTCGTAGCACGTGCATGGCGGACAGTCTCGGCGGACAGCCCAGGCAGGTCCATGCAATGGTTGCAAGGCAATTGCTGCTGGAATACACTCATGGCCACAGCAGCATTGTGCGCCAAGTAGCGTAGGTGTAGGCTACAAGCACTGCCAGGTTCAGGGCGCCTGCATGCCCAACACAAACCAAGCATCAGTGCGAACAAATTTTGGCCTGTCGTCTGTCAATAATTGCAGCAAAGCCGACGATACCTGTCAGGCACTGAGTTTTGACGCTGAGGCACTTTCTCTTCCAGGACGAAGCAGCTGAGGATGGTCCAAAAGGCGGGAGCTCTTATCTGCCTGCCAGTTCTGATTCTTCTCTGGCCAGTCGTCGTCCTTGTCGGCAGCTTGTTTGTCAGTGTCATGTATGGCTTCTTCGTGCCCCAGATTGCCACATTCAAGGCCGTTGGCGAGAACCGGGAAGACAAGCTGCACCACGTCCTCCGAGTGAGCACTTTGCCAGCCAGTTAAAGGCTTTTGCCACTGCATGCCAGTCCCCTACAGCTACAGTCGGTCCCACTCCACACCACACAGGAGGCATGCCGCGCAACATCGTCAGAGATGTTGGGGGCACCTCTTAATCACAAATCCGAGGCGCCTTTCCACAGGATGGGTTTGTGGGCCAGGTCGGCGTTTGCGTGTCCGTTGTGAAGGACTTTGCCGATTACAGCTACAACAGCTACCCATGGTACCTAAAGAACCTTCGCACCAAGGAGGCAAAGGTGGAGAGCGTCTCGAGCATGATCAAGTGAGCGGCACTGTTCAGTTGTGGGGCAAACTGTGTCTCCCTGGCTGGCTGTGCCTAACAATACCACAATTCACTGTTCACACACTTAAGGTGGTGCTGAGCTTTGAGTAGGTCAACTGTCCTTTCTCAATGGACCTTGAGTCATTTGAAGTCTGTGCCTAGTAAGCAAAGCATCTGAGATGACAAACAGGCACAAATTTGTGGGCTTCTGCATGCTTGTGCCCTGCACCAGGCAATGATTGTGCAAATCAATGCTGTACTTGCAATCATCTCATCTGAGTTTATTGTTTGCTTTGTCAGGATCAAGGTATTGCCGGGGTGCCTCCTTGTCTGTGTGTGCGGGCTCCTCGCTGACACAGTCCTCCTCACTGCCATTGCAATTGCCAAGAGCCCAGTGCTGCTGTGGCGTGGCTGGCAGCGGCTGTTTGAGTCGGCGATTGAACGCCAGGGGCTATGCCTCGAGGCCACCTGCCTGCCGTGCTCCTTGCTCGTGCTCCTCCTCTGGCCTATCGCTGTGCTTCTATCCATACTCGGCGCTTTCATGCTCAGCCCCTTTGTGGGGATGTATGCCGCGGCTATCGCATACCAGGTGCTCCACTGTGCACATGGCCAGCTCTTCGCGAAATCCAATCAGCCTTTGATACAGTGCCCCTCTCAGGCTGAGATTGAATTACACAATTGCCACAGGGTATCAAAAGCCTATTGCATACCCACTTGTCTGAAGCTTGTATGAACTTGTCTTTGGCAGGAAAACTCAACAAAGATGGGGTTTGCTTACATCATGACCGTGGTAGCGGAGTTTGATGAGTACACAAACGAGCTGCTGGACATGAATGAAGGGACAGTTTTCCCCAAGTGAGCACAGCTTGCTCTGAGGACTGCATGCCTAATTGCTCTTGTGTATTCTGATTGCATGGTCAATTGCCTCAGCAGGATATGGTGTGTCTGTCATCTTGCAGGTATGGGTACCGGCAGGATGCAGGGTCATCTTCACAGTCCTCCTCTGAGGCCGCCTCGGAGCAGGGTGCCAAAGTTGCTGCATCGGAGGAGCAAGACAAGGTGGTGGAGCAGCCAGTCAACCGTCAGTCACTGGAGCTGACGCAGCAGCAGCTGGGGCAGGTGCCAGTTGCGATGCCGCTTGATGGTGACCAGTCCAGGACCAGCATATGGCAGGCCATTGAGAAGCAGGCAGCGGGAGGCGGGACGCCAGGTCGGTTGCCTCAGCGGCAGCGGTCGACATCGTTGTCGTCGAGGCTCTCGGGCCTTGAAAGGCAACGCTCGGGGCCAGCCGTCATACTCCACCGACTTGCCCGCACTGCCGCCGGCAAGCCAAGGCCAGCACAGCATTTGGCCATGAAGCAGGTACCTGCTAAGCTACAAGTCTCGTATAGAGCAAAATTGGCATTGTGAATTTGCAACGGCACCTTGAGTTGCAGTATGAGTAATCCGCATTCTGCGGCATACTCATGTGTCAATGCTTTGTCGAAGCTGACAGCCATATCTGACATAGTGGAGGAGAAATTTGTTTGGCAGCTGTGGAGCAGCTTGCTGGGGACGTGCAAGATGATAGGGCACGAGCTGGTGGATTGTGGTGTAATTGGACCGAGGGAGATGCAACGGTGGACACTTGAGTGGGCAGGCCCGAATATGCGGAATGGCTCAGTGGGCATCCCGGCCCTCTGCCTGCTTCGCACGCTGCTCCAGTCCTACAAGCGCAACTCGGCAGGCCTGGTTTTCTGTAAGTCCTTTTCTCGCAGAGCATTGATGAGCTTGACTATGCTACGCACACACAGCTTTTAGAAAGTTGCGCAGTCTTCCATTTGCTGATAGCTACTGCTGCCACTTGCTGGACCTCTCCATGCTTTGTCCACAGGCAAGTCCCTTGTAAGATGTATTGCCTGTCTAGGTCTACCTTTAGCAGGCGCCTTTGTTTCTATGTACCACTTCTTAAGGCCTCTTCATTCGCTCATGTGACATCTCTGTATTGCGCCGTGACCTATCGTCCCTACAGGTGATGGCCACGAGCTGCTGGCCAGCAACAAGCCGGACCATCGGGTGGTAGAGTGGTTCTTCAATCCGCTCATGGTGATCAAAGCTCAGCTGCAAGCGGACCAGCTTTCGCCACGAGAAGAGCGCTACTTTGAAGGGCTTGTCCTCTCGATGGGCGATGAGACAGTCTTGGAGAGGTGGCTTCAGGACAAGGATGCAGCCCCCCCTACTGAAGCTGCTCGTAGCAGCGAGCTCCAGGGATTTGCTCGCAGGTGAGAGAACCTGTCTGTAGATTCGTGTCATAACTGGGGTTGTCCAGATGTATAACCGAACGTTGGACATGCTACATTTTGCGTTTACGTTTACTAAAAGCTGTCAAGCCTGACTCGTCGCTCCTGCCTCCTAGCAGAGCCATGAAGTTGAGGTGAAATTTTAAGGTCAATTAGGCAGCCACCTCACATGGCAAGTGAGACTTGTACATGCTTTCAGGTTGCAAGGCATTGCTACCACCTTGGCAACATTCCCCACATTCCGACGGCGATTCCACGGGCTTGTTGAGGAGTTGGGTCCCTATGCTCGGGCCCAAAGATTGCATCGAGCAACAAGCGTGCCAGCGAATGTAGACAACCTGCCAGTATGATCCAGAGCTCAAGTGTGTGCAATTATACTTCAGGAGCACTGGATATCACTAATTAGTGCTGCAGATGGTGGCTGCAGCATGCTGATCGCACAACTCCAGTCCAAGTCTTGTGTTAGCGCACGTCTCATCCAGGATTTGGCGAACTCTATAAGCCCCCAATCCCCCCCTCACCCCCACCAACAACTCCTCCTTTTTACTGTTAACCACCGTGCCGCCTCGGCTCTTAGTTTGCACCTTGACAAGCCACGCTGGCCGCTTTCCACCATGATCTGTTTGTAGCAGTGATGAGTCAATTGCGGATGCTTGTCTGTGATTAGTAAAGTAGAGGGCATTCCGTGTTTGGCAAATGTTGCCAAGGATTGCTAGTAGCAGTCTTGGTTGAATCTCCCAGCATTTGTGGGGGCCTACAGGTCCATTACAAGCTGGCAGCAATGCAGTACAACAAGCGAATGGGCGGAGCCTTTTAGACACGACGCCCTCCCCATGCCTAAATGGCACCTTTAATTGCTAGATATCTGACACACTACACTTATGTGCAGCCTTTTGCACCGTCTATGCTGCCTACCGTGCTTTTCTGTCGCCTCAGCACCTTAATCTATGTTACTATGCTGACTCTCCACGAATATATTGCGCAGACTGCTTGACAAGGGGCCTTTATCTTCTTGCGCTTCTCTGCGCAGCTTGTAATTTGATCTCCTTCCAAGCTGGCACCAGGCAGTGGGGGAGGTTTACGGTGTTCATGGAGTGGAGGTTGTGTCCGTGGAGTCGTTCGTCTCATAACTGGGCCTCACGTGCACCTATGCAATCATGTCTTTCCACTTCAATTTAGAAGTCTCTCAGAGATGATGGCAAAGCCAACCAGCAGTCCTCATCAAGCTCAAGCAGGGGTGCCAGTGCCTCACGGCTGTGCACCTTGGGCTCTCAAGTGGCAGCGGTGACTTGCCATGGCCACAGAGATGAGTCATAGCACCCTCACAAAATCAGAGTGCGCCAGAAATTTTGCTACTGCAGGTGCACATCAGTTGCGCCCACTTTCACTGAATTGTCCAGACCCTCAGAATATGAGGCCTCCCACCAGTGCACACCAGTGCCACAATTGCTAAGGAAGCCAAAAAGCGGGCGTTTTAGCGGCAGGCACGAGAAAAGTAGTTAGGAAAATTGAAAACATGGAATTGATGCAGTGCAGCCGAGAGGGGCATGCTTGTGTACGAATACGTGAGCCAGCAAGGCCCGCATACTTGGACTGTGGCGGCTCATCCTGCCAAGCTGTTGCCCAAGGATGGATTGCGAGCTCAGTTAACCCTGACCTCTGCAACTTTTGGCACGCGTGACTCCACCGTTGTGGCCGGTGAAACAGGATTAATGTCGTCGAAACATACAAGCGTGGATTTCCAGGACTCGTAGTCTGCCTTCGGTCGTCATAAGCTCAACATGGAGAGCCTGTTGGTGACATTTCTGTTCTTTAACTATTCCATTGACCTTCACAGCCGTCTCATCATGGAGTCAACGTGGCCCGCGCCTGCAAGGCTGCATTCCTGGGCAGCTGGGCACAGGTCGCCGCTCCCCTGTCCCAGCTGTCCTGGCTGGCTGTGCCCTCGGCCCCTTACATTCTTTTGGGCTGGCCTCTCACAGCCACCAGTCAATTTGGAAGTGTTGTTCCTTGCCCCCTTAGGAAGAGCCACTTGCTTCTTTCTTTAATAGCCGCTCTTTTGTATCAGCAACCGCATTCTTTCCTAGCGCTTCCTCGTGCACGGCAGTCGCGCCCTGGAGCAGGCGGCAGCTGATGTTGAGACCGGCCCGCTGCCTTTCCATGGCTTGCGCGGCGCGCTGTGTCCCGCAGGCGAGGTGAGCAGGCTGACTTCAATGCCGCTGTCTCGTTGGCCCAGGTCTACCGCATGCGCCTGTCAATCTTCCTGCAGCGGTCCATGGCCCACGCCTTGCATCTGTGTGCTGGCCGTGCTCTTGCTGCAGCCTCTGGCTCTCGTCAGGGGAATTGTTTCCGGCAGCTAGTCTGTCGGATTAGAGAGTCCTCACAGGTAAGTTCTGAGTGGTCCATCCTACACCCGTTCTGAGATAGCGTTTTAGGCCCCTTCGTACTTTGGCCCCTTTCAACCTTGCAATTCTTCTCGGGCTGGCTTATCACAGCCCTTGCCCCCCTTTGGAGAGCCAATTCTTCTTCCATGGGCCCCCATTGGGAGAGCCACTCCTTCCTTCCCATGGGCGAGCAATTTCCAGGCGGCCCTCCGCTCAGCCCGCGATGTGCTGCTGGCGGCCCACACCGACCTGACGGTGCTCAGACGCGATATATAGAAGAAGTGGCTCTCCCAATGCGAGAGACGTAGCGTCGGTGGAGAAGGCGGCTATTGACCAGGCGGTGGCGCTCCTTCCCCAGGACGACTTTCCCCGAGCTCTTGTCGGCCTCCTCCCCACGGGCGCAGCGTGGCTGACAGCGCTCCCCATCTGACGCTGCGCTGACCATGCCGGACGCTGTCTTCCGGACGGCTGTCTAATGCCTCTCTGGTTACTCAGACTTGCTGCTGCTCACCTGTGGGTACTGAGCTTTCCTTTGCGTCGTCTCGTGTCTAGCTGTGTAGCTTTTCTTTTCGGCACCTTCTTTGGCTCTTTGGATTTTGTCTATTCGTTTTGGGCTGGCTTTGCCAGGCCCCTCTACACTATGGGCGAGTAATTCTCTCTGGTCCTTCACCCGCTCTGCTTCGCTGATGTGGTGCAGTGCAAGTGCGGAGCACGTCATGCCAACGCTGCGGAGTTGGCTGCGCACATGCTTCGCTGCGCGCACGGGGGAGAGCCGACCGGGTCTCACAACCTCCTGCAAGATGGCATAGTTGGCGTGTTCATTCCTTTTTCTGGGCTGGCTTCTCCTAGCCACCGCCCTCTCCTGGAAGCGTCGTTCTTCCTGAAGGCCGGCTACACCGTGGGCTCGGAAAACACGTCTGTCATGCCTTAGTATAGCTGGGGTTTGACGGTCGTCTCCATTACGCGACGCGCTGACCTGTTCGCCATCCCGCCCGGAGGTGGGTCCCCGCATCATCACCAGCAATAGCTGGAGTGGCAGATGGGATGCCCTTTCACCTCCCTCTCTGACGTTCGCAGAGACCTTCTCCGCACCTTCCCATCACTTGCGGCAGATCAGGTCGACTTTGCGGCGTGGGCAAGATGCTCTGACCTGAAGGCTCAAGCTCGTTTAACGCGCGCAGCCAATGAGCAAGCCGTAAGCCACCTCCAAGCTCTGCTCAAGGAGGATGGGCGTGGGCTCTCCCGTCTTAATCCATCAGCTCTCTGGGGGCGTCGGAGTGGCTCAACGCTTTGCCGATTAGCGAATCCCTCCGGCTCTCCGACGACCTCTTCCGGACGGCTGTCCACTACCATTTCGGCCTCCCTCCACTATGTTTGGATGGCATTCGACAGTGTGAATGTGGTCATCGTTCGGAGGATGAGATCTCTTTGGCAGCTCACATACTTCGATGTGTTGAGGGAAGTGAACTTTATGCCTCCCACAATCTCCTCAGAGACGCTATGTATGGCGTGGTACGTGAGGCAGGTTACCATGCGACCATGGAGGTGCCGGGCATCATGCCGGTACTCCAGAAGCGCGGCAGACCCTACATCAGGCTTCTGGTTGTGGTTGTGACTCCCCGGAGCGGTGGGCCGCGTCTCTTTGATGTCGTTCTCATCGACGCATTCCAACCAGGGGCACCCACACCGTCCGTGCCAGGTTGAGCGACACATCATGCGGAGAGGAAGAAGGAGAGGCACTAAACAATGACCACCCCCGGGGCGACCACTTCTTCCCATGCGCCATTGTCATATACACCGGCTTCGGAACAAAATGGTCTTCCCTCCTCCATCGCCTGGATGCTGCTCTGCATGTCGATGCCCGCCGATGTAGTCGGGCGGGTAGCCTAAGGCATTCTAGCGTCCCGCAAGCCATCATTGCATGCTAAAGAATGCGGTATCATTGAGTTTACAGTGCTCCCAGGCACTTGCGAAACACCAGCGTGCTGGGCGTGCATTAGCCCAGGCTAATGGCTTTTGTGGTGGTGATTTGGCTCCTCCGCTTAGCTTGTTAGATATGCATGTGCTCGGGGATAGCAGTGTCCCCCTTAGCTAGCTCATTACCCCGTAACAGGACTCTTGTAAGGCTAGAGTTGGCCTCCCTTTCAGTATCATGCGCACTGCGCCCTCTCTCTCTCTCTCTCTCTCTCTCTCTCCCTCTCTCTCTCTCTCTCTCTCTCTCTCTATCATCGCGGCCGTGGTAACTACCGACTCCGTCAACTCCCCATCCCCACCAAGTCGGCAACTTAAGCAGTGCACAAAGTTGGCAAGCTGCTAGCGGAAAAAAGCGCAAACACGCGGATCACCCTGCCGGTGATGAGTCTGTGGTGCTGGCAGTAGACGTGCACGGGCGTTTGGCAGTCGGTGGCTGGACTCCTGCAGCGGCTGGCACGGCGGGCCATCGATTGTCGGCAGGGACAGCAAGGTGAGCTGCCAGGCTTCAACGCCACCGGGCCGCTCAGGGCGCGCCTTTCTCCCGCTTGCCCAGATGTTCCGCATGCGGCTGTCCGTCTCCTTCCAACGTTCCCAGGCTCACGCGGTGCACTTGCGGGCAGGCCGTGCTTTGATCGTCACTTCTGGGTTTCTCATTGGGTGCCTCATTTGCAGCCGCAATTCTCCGACTTGCGGCTGCTGACTCGGGTTACTAAGCTCCCATTTGCTGTAGTCTCTTGCATAGCTGTGTGCTTTTGGCCCTTAAGACCTTGTCGATTTTTTTGGGGCTGGCATTTCACAGACCCCGCCCCTTCGACTGTTTCGAATTTACGAAACCTTTTTGGAAGGCATATTTTTCTGGAGAAGCCCCCTACTCTTTGCCATGTGAACTCTTCCGGACGGCCACCCATCGCCTGTTGGGTCTCCCCCCGCCGTCTGCTTGGCGTGCTGCAGTGTGTGTGGGGAGCGGTCGACGGACCCGGCGGAGCTGGCGGCGCATATCCTCCGCTGCGCCACTGGAGGCGAACGTACAGCTGCTCACGACCTCTTCCGAGACGCAATGTTCGGCATTTTCCAGGAGGGCGGATACACGGTTGCGGTGGAGAATACGACTGTCATGCCAATCCTCCACGGACTCCACACGCGCGTCGACCTGGTGGCGTCCACGCCGGGCGGCGGCGCGCGCGTGATTGCTGATGTGGTCACCACTGACGTGGTCGACCGCTCCAACCCGGGGCTCTCTATGGGCGAACCCTTCCACTATGCCTCGCGGGCTGGCCACGCTGCGGCGAAGGCCGCTCGCAGCAAGGCGGCCAAACATGCCGACCACCCGGCTGCAGATGAGTTCGTACCCCTGGCCGTGGACTGCACGGGACTCTCGGGACCCAGTGGCTCGACCCGCTGGCCAGGCTTGCGCGGCGCGCTGTGTTTCGCAGGCAAGCGCGGCCGGATTAACTGGTGGCTAGGAGAGGCCAGCCCGTGTTTCAAAGTGGGCCGGAATTTGTGAGAAGCCTGCCCTAAAAGGATGGACAAAATCCAAGACTCTTCCAGTAAAAGGCGATGGTGCTGTGATTTGCCAGCCCAGACCTTGTGCATTCTTTTGGGCCGGCCTCTCACAGCCATTGCCTAGCTTCGGCCCCTTTGAACCTTGTAAATACTCAGGCTGGCTGTTCACAGCCCTCGCGCATTCTGGGATTGCCACTTTGTTTCACGGCCCCCGGCCCCCTTCGTGAGAGAGAGACGCTCTGGGAGAGCTCACTATTCTGTTCTATTATTTGGAAGAGCTGTTTCTTCTGAAAAGATGCACAAGGTCAAGAAGAGCCGGAAGACAATAAGTCGGAGAATTGCAGGAGAAACAAGGCAATGTCAGGCAATGGCTTTGAGAGGCCAGCCAAATGTACAAGGTCTGAAATGGCCGGAATGTGCAACAAGCACAGGACGAGAGAGACTCTACTTGACAGAGGCCGATGGCCTCAGTCGGCCAGCCTACAAATATGACCAAAGTTCGAAGGGGCCAGAAAAGAAGTGAGTACTTCTAAGATAAAAGACTCTTCCAGTAGAGGGCGATGGCTGTGATTCGCTTTCGACTTTGGTCTAAGAGTTCAGTTACTTAGCACCCCCCCCCTATCCTCTGTGGTAGTTATTGAAAGAAAGTGGGGGCAAGTGTGGTTTTCACTGTGCCTCACATGTCATGCGTCAATTTGGATGCTCTGAAGAAGAAGGAAATGGAGTGTATTGTAAGAGATGGAGGGCCTGTGTGGCCAAGTACAAAGGCAAGCACACAGACAAATGTGCATCACCTGCTGCTAAGCTGACCCGCTCAGCGACCACGAGTCAGCACATAGAGGTCGCTAACTGATGCCCAAATACTGGACGGCAGTCGACAAACTCTTGTGCCACCAGCTAAGGCTCGACCAGCTTTCTGGTGCAACGCATGAGCTTGAGCTCGCTGCAGACAAGCTGACACTCGACGTCGCAAGAATGACAAGTAGGCTGCCGGCATGCCCATCTGAGCTGGAAGCATATCCTCACGTCGAGCATATCCCAGACTTGCAATTTTCTCCAGTAGGGTATGGAAGCGAGGACCCATGCAGCCGAAAGTGTCAATCGCGGCTGGTAGGAGGTGGTCACTGCGGGGGTAGTCAGAGTAGTGTAGGAGCTTTCTCTGCTCTGCACCTCCCACTGCGTGGCCAGCAATGTGAGTTGATGCGGAACTCTTGTACGCCTCCGTCACAACCACGTCAACCAAGGCTCGTGCGCCTCCGCCAGGATGTACACCCACAATGTCCAGGGTGCGACGGTGATGGCGTCCCTGAGCATCCGTGGTGATGGGCATTATATTCACTTCCACAATGGCGCGGTAGCCGGCGTCGCGCATGAGGTCCGCCAGGGCGTCCCGTAGGAGATTGTGAACTCCCACCACTTCAGGGCCTGTGGGCCACCGCAGCATGTGGGTAGCGAGGTCTCCACCCTCCGCGCGGAAGCCGCACTCACACTGATTTACTCCGATCAGGCAGGTCGGGGGCAGGCCAAGGAACAGCTGGAGAAGCGTCCGGAATGCTTCGGGGCTGATTTTGAAAGCGTTGTGGATGGCGTGTGTTGTGAGCCAGTCTGTTGCCCCAGGTGTTGCGAGCGATGTGAGACGTGCCAGACTCCTTGGATTGGTCCTGACATCTGGCATCGTCCTCAACGACTTGCGACGCTCGTTCTCAACTGCAGCAACGAGTCTGGCCTGTGCCGCTTTGTCTAGTGCTTGGGCAAGCGCTGAGAAGGGGGTGAGAATGGATAGTAGGGAGGGGAAGGAGCAGATTGCTGAGTCGCGGATGCTCCTCAGTTGCACTTGGAAGGCGAAGGAGCCTTCCTCCACCTCGGCTGGAGGGCCAGCCAGACAAGGGAAGCGCAAGGGAAGAGGGGAGGCAACCTGGTGCCAGCAACCAAGAAAGGCTGCCTGCGCCGTCTGTTCACGTGACCGGCAGCCCAGGCCGCCCACTCGTGTGGGAAGGGATGCCTGCAGGGAGGATGAAGGTGAGGGGAAGGATGGGCGATGAATTAGGGGAGCCAGCGTTTGCAGCAGGGAGGTGTCGAAGTCCTTGTACAGCTCGCCCACTATGTCCGTTGGGGCGACTGTCCGCTGCAGGTAGCCCGCCCGTTGGCTAATGCAGCGAGTCAGAACTGCCAGCGCCAGCTGCGGATCTCCAAGGAGAGGAAGGGAGGGAAGGGGAGCAAGGTGTTGCTGCAGACGTTCACGTAAGTCCTCCGCTACGTGGGATGGTGTGCCAAGGGGAACTTTTCGAACAGCCAGCCCGTTGGCAGGGGTCTGGCAGCCTGGTGGGAGCTGGAGGTTGGTGGGGAGGCCCTGCTCTGAGGGGCCTCATTCCTCCCCTCCCCCCTCCGGCCGGCTCCCCCCGTTCCTCCCAACGGCTCCCTAGCTCGCCGCCGGCGCCGCCGCCCCCCCGGGCGCCGCGGCGCCTTGCCAACCCCCCGGGGCGCTCGAGCGCCTGAGCGCCGCCGGGCGCGCATGCCGCCGCCTGC
>WELB01000063.1:386901-421724 GCA_009602725.1 Spirogloea muscicola
GGGCGCCGCCGCCGCCGCCGCTGCCGGCTTGGCGGTGCGCGCCGCAGGCCCCGACTCGCCGCCGCGAGCTGCCTGCGCTATAATCGACTTGATCAGTATTCGAGTATCATCATAATTTGGACACAAAAGCAAGCCGTGTCTCTTTGTGTATCTAGCGGCCGCTGACGCTGCGGGGCCTCCGTGCAGCGCGGCGGCGCGGAACGCTGGGAGCGCGGCGCTCTTCCACAGCGCGCTTGCTGAGCACCCCACAGGTGAAGCCGCCGCCATGCCTTCACTGAGGGCAGGCCTTTGCCCCGCCGCCGACTCACTTGACCTCAATCATAAGGTTTAGATTAGGTTTAGGTTTGAGCTGAATTAAGTCTTGATGATGTAACGCCGACCACATTGCAGGTCTTCGAGGAGGAGCTGCAGTCACTTTGCGCCCACTGTGGCCGCAAGCTCTTCACTCCTATCCCGCCTCGGGATTCATTGAGCCGGTGCCTGGACTGCTGCCGATAACTGTGGCTCATTCCGACGTGCTGACCGCTGGCCAGCGGGATACGCTGCCGGCTGCAACGGCCACAGCGGCGGCGGGGTGCCTCAGTGGCAGTGGTGGTCGCAGCAAAGCTGCTGTGACCCGCTTGACCGCCCACAAGCCGTACCCAGGGGACAGTGTCATGGAGGATAGTATGGCGGCGGGGGCGCTTAGGCTGGAAGTCCGCCTGGTGCAGCAGCCGCTGCAGCTGCCCGCTGCGTCGCTGGAAGACCTCGCGGCGGCCGTCGCCGGCAGGGAGCGGGAGCGGCAGGCTGCGGGCATCACCTTCGGCGATGCTGCCTCCGAGGCCAACACCAAGTCCGACGGCAGCGGCGGAGAGGGGCGTGAGCCGCAGCAGCGGCAGCGCGCGCCGCTGCTGCTGCGGCCGCGGAAGCGGGAGGCGGCGGGCTCGCCCGGCACGCCCAAAGGCAGCTGCAGCGGCAGCAACGACGGCGGCACAGAGCGCAAAGTGCGACGCAAATACCAGCTCATCCGCCACACGGCTGCCGAGGTGTCGCTGCTCATCCGCCTGACCATCACCCTCCTGCACTACCTTGGGTAAACCCCCATTTCCCACCTTACCTGCCTCGGCTTCCCTTACCCCCCTCCCTCCATCCTCTGGCCCTGGCCTGCCTCTCTTGAGCATGTCTCATACGCCAATGTCGCTCGCACACGACTCGCCTCTGTCATCCCCTCTTTCCATGTCAACGTGCTTCTGCTCCTTGTGTCAGCCCCTCATCCATTCTCTTACCTCTTCTCTGGAGCTCTCTCTCGTGTCCAGTTCTACCTCTGCATCCCTTGGCCGTACAGACGCCCCTCTCCCTCCTTCCGCACCCCTCCTCCCCCCCCCTCCTCCCCCACCATTTCCTGGCACGCCGGTATGCATCCGTGTCTGTAGGTCTTTGCAATTTGTAATCCTTGAGCTGCTGGCCCGAGAGCGTGCAAGTCCCCTGGCGCATACCCTTCCCTGACAAACCCTTTTTTCCTTTCCTTACCGCCCTCCTTGCCAACCTGTCACTAGGCTGGGTTACAAGTGGATGAAGCAGGCTGCCGCATTGATAATTTATGCCACTCTGCTCATGCCGGGCTTCCTTCAAGGTCCGTTCTGCTGGCCCCAACAAGTCCTTCCTGGGTTCCCCCTCTCTTGGGCTCGACTTGTGCTGAAAAAGCAGAGTCTTAGTAGAGCCTGCAGTCAGCTGTTACCGCTGCTGCTGCTGGCAAAACAATTGTAAGCTTCAAGTGTGTAGGTGCAGCGCGCATGTGCTCCGGTGGAAAATGCTGCTCAACACTCCTGATGTGGCATTGGGGGCATGGCCTAACTGCTTGCATACGGCGGCTCAGTGATGTGGTACTACTTTCTGTCGCCGCGCGTGGTGCGCAGTGTCATCTACCGTGACATGCCCCGCAACCGGTGAAATTCTCTCACCACTCATGCAGCGACTACCAATGCCTGGTCGTGAGAGCCGCAGCATTGTGCAAAGATGCTTGCGATTGTCTTGACCGCCTCTTGTTGCTGGCTGCAGGCTAGACCTCTACCTGCCCGCTGCGGAGGGCGGCGGTAAACCCGTGGTCATCTTTGTCACAGGCGGGGCTTGGACAATCGGGTGATCTCACACGCAAACCACAGATATACAATGAATCTCAAACACTACCTTAACCTGGCAGATTGCACGGTAAATGGGAGGAAGCGCTAGGAGCGCTGGTATCATCATCAAAGAGATGCTGTTTGTCAGGAGGCTTGCTGGAGTACACCATGGCTGAGGCTCTTGGTCGAATTGGTGGTCGGTCTGCTGGCAGGTACAAGGCGTGGGGCGCGCTGCTGGGCCAGTGCCTGGAGGAGCGCGGGATTGTTGTTGCCTCGCTTGATTATCGGTCAGCACCTTCATTTCTCAGGCACAGGGAGGTGCCAGAGGGACCCAATTAGCATGGGAGGGAGGGGGAAGGAAGGAGGCGGGGTAATGCATGCTGTGCAAAGCCATAGCTGAGTGCACTTTGCTGCAACTCGTTGCCACCTGCCAGGTCTTTCAGTGGTGCTCGTGTGTTCAGGGGTTTTGACTTGAGTCAGGGACTAAAATCAGGTCAAGTGCGACATTCTGCATGCATGATAACTTTTGTTGATCAATTGCTAAGAGGCTAAGATGGGGCCATTGTTACAACTTGGTCCCCTGCTCGCCTGGCAGCAACTTTCCGCAGGGCCTTGTGACCAACATGATTGATGACGTATCTGCCGGCGTCCAGTGGGTGCTTGGCAACATCCATTGCTACGGTGGCGACGCCGACAGGTTCAATTCCTGGGACTCCTGGCTTGTACTTAGGTTGACGGGGTTTATGGGGTATGGGTATATTGGTTACTGTGCTGTCATTCTGGACAGCCATCTGATGCCCTCACTATCTTACCATCAACCATCATCTGTTGCAAGTAGCAACTTGTGACAGTGGAGCTTGTAGGGTTGAGATTCACTTGGGGAAGCATGGAAGCCCTTTCTTTGAGAATCTAGACATCATACATCCAGGGCCTGGTGGTGCAGGGTGGTGCTGGTGGGCCAGTCGGCCGGTGCACACCTGTCCGCTTTGGCGCTTGTGCTGCAAGCGGTTCAGGAAGCTGGGTTGGCCTCATCCTGTGAGCCAAAGGCCAACAACGGCGGCAGTGCCGGCGCTGACAAATCCCTATGGCCGGCATCCCGTATTCAGCACTTCATTGGCGTCTCGGGCGGGTAAGCCCATGAGCCATCTCCTTCAACCCTTGCCCTCATCCCCCTTCAGGGCTGTGTTTAGTACGCCCTGTGCACAATGGACGAGCCATCGTTCAATTTCATCTAAACCACTTAAAGCTGCACCGTGCCAAGACCAGAAAGTAAGCGGCACTTCGATGACAGTCTCGATGCTGCACGTGCTCTGTCGAGATTTGTCAAGAGTGCATGTGCGTGCCTCTGAAGACTCGCGGCCCACCTGGCCGCGAGTCTCTCAGTCTAAGGGCACAATCTTTGGTCAGTCAGTGACATGAAGGATCCTTTCCCCAATACATAAGTGTCTCAGACAACGCAAATGCACATCATTTCCCCATGCAATGCAGCCTGACGCATCGCTCATCATCACCTGCTGCCGCACTGGCTGGGACTCAGCTCATCTATATATGTCCAGCATCGCAGTTATTGTTGGCGCTGCGATGCTTTTAGTGTAGCCGTCATCGCTGCACCGCTGATATTTGCGGCAGTGCTGCAGGTACAACCTGATGAGCCTCGTGGACCACCTGCACGATCGTGGCCTGCACCGCCGTTTCTTCTTCAGGTATGGACCTTGCCATTACGCAGATGCTCCCGGCAGCATGGCTCCTGCTCTGAGCTAAGTAGAGGCCCTTATATCATCAATAATTACTAGGCAAGCTTTTGCGCATACATGCATCGCTTGGTCACCCTGTCACTAAGCCTTGTATATGTGCAAGTCCTGGTGGCAAGTACTATGGATTGCTGGAGTATGAACAAGATATATGAATGCAACGCAACTGATGCTAGCCTGCGTGCAGCATAATGGGCGGCAAAGAGGCGCTTCCGACCTACTCGCCTACAGTAGTTGTGAAGTCGCCTGCCTTCCGAAGGGCAGCTGCGGCGCTCATGCCCCCCGTCACACTCTTCCATGGCACTGCTGACTACTCCATCCCTATGTCCAACAGGTGCAACTTTCCCACACTCTCACACTCAGGGCTCAAGGGTTACCAAGGGTCTAGGTCCAAATTGGTAGGTCGAGGGGTAGAGGATCTGAGCTGCTTGGCAGCTACTTGCCATCTATTGTAAGCAAGGAACACATTGTTCACCTGTGTCTGCAAAATTGTAATGGTCTACTGGCAATCTAGACCTTCTGTGGATTGTATCACACGTGTTGTTGTGCACCTTTGGCAGTGTGGAGTTTGCGGAGCGCTTAAAGGACGCCGGCGTTGAGACAACCTTCAAGCAAGTCCCAGATAAGACGCACACGGACCTTATACTCCAGGTACGTCATGCGCTATTAACACCGATTCTCCATGAGTACGGTGTTTAATCAGGAGATGGAGTGTTGTTTAGCCACGGTGTTATCTCAATCCCTATCTTAAGGACGTTTGCTTCAGAGGCTGGTCTACGGAGTGGTTTTGGATCCCCGTGGAGTGTGCCAAGACTTGGTCGTCATGCTTGTCTTAAACGCCAATCCACAGGCAAGGCGTGGCAAAGAAAGAGTGAACCGTATTATCTAATCTGTGCCACTGTAATGCAAATGTTGTTGACAGGATCCCATGAGAGGTGGCAAGGACGAACTTCTGGACGACATACTTGCGATCGTGCACAAGGGTGATAAGAAGGCAATTGCAGAGATTGAGTCAGCTGCACCACGGAAGCGGCTTGTTCCTGAGCTGCTGATACGAGCTGCTCGCAGAATCAGCCCCTTTTAGCTGGTCATCAGAGATGCAAGCAATCAAGGTCTGCTATGCATTCCTCCCCTACTATAGTACTGCATAAATCTGCTTAAGTGAAGCCAGGGCCAATCATCATAGCAATGTGTTTGGGTCTTAAAGCCATCATAGTTGGCTTGGACTCTGGGCTTGGCAATGTAGCAATGGGTATAGCACCTTACAGGAAGCCCTGACCGGCCGTAGCATACTGAATAGTCGGCTGCGCTGTGCACTCTTGTTCCGCTAGGACTCAGCTTTGTCAGGTAGCACTCAAGACGTAGGGCTCAATGCAGGAGTAGCGCTGCCTGTATCGATCATTTTGGTATTGTACCTCTGGCATGTTTCATGCCACATAAATATCAAGGAGCATGTCAATGAGTCAAGATATTTTCACAATGGATGTAGTCCGGAATACGCTCCACTAGGTACTTGCCCTAAGAGATAAGTGGTCGACTTGGCACAATTTGTGAAATTGGTGCTTTGTGATTGGTGAGTAAAACGTGTGAAGGCGTGAGGTGCGCTTCGATCAAAGCAGGGTCTTTCAATAGAAGGAGAAGGATGCATACAGGCTGATGCAACATGCAAGTTGCAGCAACTTGCAGTAAGATGCTGCATGAGCAGACAGATGTTTGTGCTTGCCTACTCCAGCCCTACATTTTGAGACCTACCAAATCAATGGAATGTCTGACAGTTGTAAGCTAGTGAACTGTAGAGTTTTTTAAAATTGCGAACCACCAAGAAGAAAGAAATAGAAAAGTAACAGGCTGTCCATAGGCAGAGCATATTATCCTGAAGAGAGGTATTGTGGCAAGACCGCGCCAATAGGGGTCAGTAACACCTTGTTCACAACCACGCATCCAACAGGAAGCCTCCATCATGTTGGGATGGCGTCGATGCAGGTAATACCCGCCGTGAAGGTGATGGCCAGAGGCCTGCGACCACTGAATAACGCTCAGAGCTGCATGTGGTATTGGTATACGAGCTGGGGGCACATGAAAGCCCAGTTTCCCCTCACAGGCGTACCTCTCAGGTGCAGCTGCAGATTTCAGTGCAGCAGTGGAATACCCGGCACTCCCTACAACGCCTGCCGCTCTCCTACAAATGACACTCCCCATAGGCAAGGGCGGCCTTGGCTGCCGCTCTCTGGCTCACCTGGCTCGCGTGGCGCACCTGGGGTGTTGGGCCCAAGTGGCCTCCACAGTTTCAACGCGCTTCATCAGGAGGGGTCAGCCAGTACTGGCACCAGCAATAGCTGGCGTGGCAAATGGGACCCTGCCCTTTCAAACCTCCCTCTCTAACGTTCGCAGAGACCTTCTCCGCTCCTTCCCGTCACTTGCGGCAGATCAGGTCGACTTTGCTGCGTGGGCAAGATGCTCTGACCTGAAGGCTCAAGCTCGCTTTTCACGCGAAGCCAATGAGCGAGCCATGAGCCACCTCAAAGCTCTGCTCAAGGAGGATGGGCGTGGGCTCTCTCGTCTCCACTCCATCAGCTCTCCGGGGGCGTCGGAGTGGCTCAACGCTTTGCCGATTTATGAATCCCTCCGGCTCTCCGACGACCTCTTCCGGACGGCTGTCCATCACCATCTCGGCCTCCCTCCACTTTGTCTGGCTGGCATTCGACAGTGTGAATGTGGCCATCGTTCGGAGGATGAGATATCTTTGGCAGCCCACATGCTTCGATGTTTTGAGGGAAGTGAACGTAATGCCTCCCACAATCTTCTCAGAGACGCTATGTATGGCTTGGTGCGCGAGGCAGGTTATCATGCGGCCATGGAGGTGCCGGGCATCATGCCGGTGCTCCAGAAGCGTGGCAGGCCTTACGTCAGGCGTCTGGATGTGGTGGCCACCCCCCGGAGTGGTGGGCCTCGTCTTCTCCTCGACGTCGTTCTCATCGACGCATTCCAACCAGGGGCACCCACACCGGCTGTGCCAGGTTGGGCGACACATCATGCGGAGAGGAAGAAGGAGAGGCACTACAATGACCACCCCCAGGGCGACCACTTCTTCCCATGTGCTATGGACATCTACGGCGGCTACGGAACGAAGTGGTCTTCCCTCCTCCATCGCTTGACACTGCATGTCGATGCCCGCCGACGTAGTCGGGCGGGTAGCTTGGGGCATTCTAGCGTCCCGTTGTTGCATGCTATAGAATGCGATTATCATTGAGTCTACAGCGCTCCCAGGCACTCGCGATACACCAGCGTGCTGGTCGTGCATTAGCACAGGCTAATGGCTTCCGTGGTGGTGGTTTGGCGCCTCAGCTTAGCTTGTCAGATATGCATGTGCTCACTCGGGGATATTAGTGTCCCCCTTAGCCAGCTCATTACCCAGTTAACAGGTCATTTGTAAGGCTTGAAGTGGCCTCCCTTTCAATTTCATGCGCACCGCGCGCCTTCTCTCACTTGAAGCCAGTACAGGCATTGACAAATGCTTCGCCTTGCAGCTTCCGCGCGGTGTCATAAGAGCAGGTGAAGGAGGCACCCAGGTACACTAGTCTCGTGGTGTGGATGCCTGATGTTGTTTTGAGCTGATTTCTGCACAATCCAACAGGTACTCTATCTAGGGTGCTGCTTGCAGCCACGGGTCCTTTGCACGAGGTCACCTTGCAGATAGGACAGCCACCTCTTGCAGGCGCAGTCTTCTTTACCTTCAGAGCTGGCTCTCTCAGCCACCAGCCCGAGAGCCTCACTTAACAGCTTGACCAAAGTTCGCTGGCCAAGGCCGCTTGGTGGAGACGGGTCCGAGCAAGCGCGGCCAGATTAACTGGTGGCTGGGAGAGGCCACGGGGCAGTGGCTGTGAAGGTGGCGAGCTATCGGACTAGTGGTCAAGAGTGGGACACGTCGGTGTGGGTGATGAAAGCAACAGCTCTTCCCATATAAGGCAGAGGCTGTAGCTAGCCAGCCTAGAAAGAATGGACAAGGTTCAAAGGGCCGAAAGGCGCCTCAACCACACAGCTATGCAAGAGACTACAGTGGATGGGAGCTTAGTAACCCCGAGTATTAGCAGCAGCAAGTCGGAGGAAATAGCAGCTGGAAAGGAGTCAGCCCGACGTGAGACCCAGAAGCAGCAGCCACAGCGGCGCCTGCCCGCAAGTGCACTGCGTGAGCCAGGGACCGTTAGAAGAGACAGACGGCCACATAAGGGAAGGGCTCGCCCAGTGAGGATAGGGGCTGGGAAAAGCCAGCCCAAAATAGAATGAAAAAAGTACGAGAAGGGGCCTGGGGAAGCACAAAGAAATACAAGCACAAGACAACTTAAGCAGCTACGAAGCACTCAGTAACCCTTGCTGAGCAGCCTCAGGTCAGAGAAGCTTGGCTCCTGGAAGCGGGTCCCCCTGGCCAGAGTCAGAGGCAGCAGCGAGGGCTTTTCCGGCACGCGGGTGCAGCGCGCGCGCCGTAGACCTCTGCAGCGAGACGGCCAAGCGCATGCGGCACACTTGCGCTAGCGCCCCGGCTGCATGAAAGCGGCGGACGATGGCGTGGCGTGAGAGGAAGTGGCACTCCCAACAGGGGCAAGGGCTGTGAAAAGCCAGCCCGAAAAAGAATTGACAAAGTTTCGTAGGGGCCAAATGATGGAGGGGCCTAAAAAGCAGCTACGAAGCACTCAGCGCTAAGCAGCTACGAAGGGGCCTGAAGATGCTATGTCAGGACAGGGGAGGAGCGTGAGAGCTGGTTGAGCAGCTCGAGCCAGAAGGAATACCTGGGCGCGCTCTTCTCTAGCGACCCGGCAGCGTTGACGCCGGGCAGCTCCAGTTGCTGAACCTGTCGACAATCGATGACCGGCCAACAATCTATGGCCTGCCGGGCAAGCCGCTGCAGAAGGTCCAGCCATTTACTGCCGAGGCCCCGTGCACGTCTGCCGCCAGCGCCACGAAAGAAAGAGCGCGCCCCTAGAGAGGGAACGGCTCGCCCATTGGGGAACAGGGGCTGGAAAAGCCAGCCCAAAAAAGAATGAACAAAGTACGAGAAGGGGGCCCGGGGAAGCGCTAAGGAAAACAAGCACAATAAGAAACAAAGCAGCTACGTATTAGTCAGTAACCCCTGCTAAGCGGCCTCAGGTCAGAGAAGCTAGGCTCCTAGAGAAGAGGCCACGAGCAGAGGCCAGCGCCACGAAAGCGCCTCTTGGAAAGAGCTTCTTGTATGGTCTAGGCGTAGGTCGTGCACAGTTGCCCGACGAAGCAACGGGGGGGGGTGCGGACCTGGGGGGTGGCTGCACGTGGCTCCAAGCGAGGGACACAGGACGCCGTCCGATGGAGCGCCATCCACGGCGCGTGCGGGGGGCGCGCCCCAGAAGCGCGTCCAGGTGCGCCGCACCTGGCCGTGAACCCGGCCGCGAAGCCGCGGCGGGCGTCCAGCTGCTTCCCCTCCCCCCCCTCCCTCCTCCCCCGCTGGCGCGCCCCCCCTACCCCGCTCCTCCCCCCCTCCTCAGTTCCCGGCAAGCTCCCCGCGGCCCCCAGGTGCATGCACGGTGCTCTCCCCCTTGTGACTCCCCCTTCTCCTCCCCTCGGCCGCCATGGACAAGGCCGGCCAAGTGGCAGAGGCGGCCCTTAGAAGAGACGAGCTCGTCCTGCTGCGCCCGAAACTGCCGCCTTTGTCAGACCGTCGGCTCGCCGTTGCCGTCGTCGGTGGCGGCGGCGGCGGCGGATCAGCCGGCTTGTCGTCGTCAGCGGCGGCGGCGGCGGCGGCGGCGGCGGCGGCGGCGACGTGCTCAGCGCGCTCAATTCTGGGCTGCGCCATAAGCTGCCGCGCGGGGCCGGCGGGCCTCCGGTGGCGGTGGCGGCTGGCATGGCCGCCAGCGGTGGCGGCGGCGGCGGCAGGGCGCGTGTGCGCCGCCGGCTTGGGAACCCATTCCCGAAGGACCCCATGGCGCTGCCCCGCGTGCGGGGCAAGCTCTTCGCCGGCGCAGCGATGGGCGCGCTGGCTGCCGAGTGGCCGATCGGCGACGCCTTCGTCGCCCGCTGGAGGCCCGACGGTGGCGGGTCCTTCGCCGTCTATCACAGAAGGTTGGGCCACGCTGAATGTGACATTTGCCAATGCTAATTCACGTTGGAAAGACTTGCCATGCAACTCCTTTGGAATGCTACGGCCATGGACTGACTGATGATGGCAGTCAGCATTACGTGCTCTGCGTGTGGCGGCTGCAGCGAGCCGGAGCGTGCGTTGTGGGCCAGCGTGCCGGGGGTCGCCTTCGTGACTGCAGCGGCAGGCGAAGCGCTCGTGGAGGAGAGCCGCGGCTCCTTCGCCGTCCACGACCGCGCCCTGGTCGTCCTGCAGCATCAAGCTGGTCCGTGCTCCCAGCCTGCCTGGCCTCGCTGCCATGCGCTGGTGAAACCCACATGGCTTGCTGACATGGGTCTAGTGCCACTCGCCTGTGCAGTCGACAGCATTGCTCTGGGCTGGCCCGACGATGCAAGCACCGGGGACGCCCTGGCATCTGGCAGCTGGTTTGGCGGGCAGCATGGTGATGACCACGCCGTGCCTGCAGTCGTGCCACTCGGAGATCACACAGAGGAGCTGCATGGCGAGGACGACGTTCTGGCCTACTGCAGCAGTGTGTCGTCTGCCGAGGAGCTCCTGTTTCCGGCCGAGACGCAGGCGGCGGTCCTCCACCAGGATGCAGGCTATGGCTCAGATTGCGGTACCTCGACTGCACCGCTCTCACGAGCAAGCAGCGCAGACTTGCTGATGACAGGCTCCAGCATTGCATCGTCGAGTACCGAAGCAGAGGAAGTTGCTGATGGTGGCGCTGCAGTGGTGCCTCTCATCCTCCGTGGCTTCCTGTACACGAGCACGCAGCTTGCAAGAGAACACATTGCACGGCAGCAGCCCCGTAGGCCATTGCCAAGAACAGCATGGGATGCGCTCGCACTCGAGCCAGACGAACACAGGGAGAGGAGTCCACTTCAGGGACCGGCCGAGAGAGCGGGCTCGTCAGAGATGGACGTGGACTGCTGTTTGTTGGCGCAGTGGTCAATGAAACTGTGGCAGCAGCAGGAGCACCAGCTGAGCTTTTCGGTACAAGTCGAGGAGCTCCGGGAGGTCACCAACTTGGACTGCGACGACAGAACGCGGCGCAGCGGGGCCACTGATGCAGGCTGGGCTAACTGCAGCTGCGACCCAGCAGGCTTGGCAGCTAGCCCAGCCTGGCTGTGGTCACACCAGCCCGCATCAGCTTTCACGCTGGGCTTGCCATATCAGTCGCTGCAGGTAGCGCACAAGGTTACAAAGGCAAATTTGGCGAAGCTTGATGCCGCCCAGCAGCTCACAGGCCCACCTGCAGCCCCCCGGCACTTGCCGGTCATCAACAGGTGCAGTCCACCGATCATATTGCACTCACTAGTATTTACCAGCCATTCGAGTATTACATACACATAAATTTCTCTTTATCCTATACACATGAAAGCTCTATACCAGGCTGTTACTGTGCTCATATGGCATCACATACGCCTTGCCACTTTACTTGGCGTAATCAGCTCTGACCTCTGAGCAGGCGTTATGGAACTTGCAGGGTTCAGCTGACGTACTTGACGAGCCCGGCAGAGGGCTTCTTTGGCTTTGGCGAGCAATTCTCCCACTTCGACATGAAAGGCCGCCGCATCCCTGTCCTGGTCCAGGAGCAGGGCCTGGGCCGCGGCGACCAGCCAATCACTGCTGCCGCCAATCTCTTCGCTCACCGGTATGTGCATATTAGGAGCTGACTGGAGCGAGTCACTGCACTTGTCTGACATCGTTTTCATAAGCGCAGTGGCAATTAGCTAGCTGTAGGCCATTAGAGACACACACTAGGATGCTTCGCGCACTCAGGGTCTACGTGTGAGGATGTAGAGGCGAAGAAGCGTAGGTGTGATTGATAGCTATATATGCTGCATCGTGACAGCTCCGGAGGGTCGTGGCATACAAGCTACGCGCCGATGCCCTACTACATGACATCCGAGATGCGAGCGCTGTACCTTGAGAACTACGAGTACTCTCTCTTCGATCTAAGGAAGCTGGACGAGGTCCAACTGCAGGTCCTTATTGCTTACTTTGAACTCAAGGTCTTGTCAAGCTTAATCACATGCCATGCAGCCATATGGAGTTTACATATGTTTGCAAAGACTTTCAATATTGGTCAATCAACCAGACTATGCTCGATCTTGCAGGTTCATTCGACCCAGATGGACGGACGGATCCTCCACGGACGGAGTCCGCTGGAGCTCATTGAGCAGTACACATTGTCCATTGGGAGGATGAAGCGATTGCCGTCGTGGATCCTCAAGGGGGCTATCGTAGGAATGCAGGGCGGCGCTGACAAGGTGCGCAGTGTGTGGGAGCAGCTCCATCGCCTCGGGGCTCCGCTGGCAGCCTTTTGGCTGCAGGACTGGGTGGGGCAGCGGCGCACATCCATCGGCTGGCAGCTCTGGTGGAACTGGGAAGTGGACCGTGACCACTACCGCGGCTGGGAGGCACTCACAAGCGACCTGCGCTCCGAGGACATACGCACAATGACATACTTCAACCCACTAGTTGCGCCCGTAAGTATGCAATCAATCTAAAACAGTATGTTAGGGATTAGGTTTTAGGGTTTAGGGTTTAGGGTTTAGGGTTTCGGGTTTCGGGTTTAGGGTTTAGTCTACAAGGAGTCAAGCAAGTGCATATAAGTCCAGCATCTAAGGCATGGTTGAGTGCCTGGACACTAAGCTGGCATCCGACGTTAAATACATAACGTTGATCATCTTGCACTTTTCATGAAACAGTCGCATGACAAAGCAAACAGGAGGAGAGACATGTTTGCTGAGGGGCAGGAGCGCGGCTACTTTGTGACGGACCGTAAGGGCCTACCGTACATGGTGCCCAACACGAGCTTCAATGCAGGCCTGGTGGACTTGACCAACCCCGCAGCACGGGTCTGGCTCAAGGGCGCTATGCTGGACATGGTCCGCACGGGGGTCTCTGGCTGGATGGCCGACTTTGGCGAGGCCTTGCCCTTCGACTGCTACCTCTACTCAGGTCAGCCTCTTGAAAGTCACAACCCCTTGGCGAACGTTCAGGAACATTCTTGGACGATTGTGTCGATTGTGACTTGTACTGAAAGGTCAGCCCACAATAGATACTAATCTGATTAAGGCCTGGTCTTGGCTACAGGAGAGAAGCCTGTGACAGCCCACAACCGCTGGCCGGAGCTGTGGGCAGAGCTCAATCGCGAGGTTGTGGATGAGTGGGAGGCAGAGCAGCAGAGTCGCGCCAAGGCACCTCTGCAGCTTGCGGCAGGCTACCGCAGCGAGGAGGAATCTGTAGGCTTGAGAGCGAGCTCTCAGAAGGTGGAAGAGCCAAGCAAGCAAGTAGGCGTGCAGGCTACATCAGGCAATTTGGAGAGCTCTGAAGTGGAAGTGGATGAGCTTGATGACTCCCTCGTCTTCTTTGTGCGGTCGGGGTTCCGAAAAAGCCCGCAAAGTGCCACGCTATTCTGGGAAGGCGACCAGATGGTAAGCTGGCAACGGCATGACGGCATCAAGAGTGCCGTAACTGGCCTGCTGACTGGTGGCCTCTCCGGCCTCGCCTTCAATCACAGGTGCACATGCTTACACATTCAATACCTAGTGCATTGCTTGCCAGCAGCGGCCCAATGTGGAGACAACATTCGGTAGTCATCAGTAGACTACTACACTGTCATGCTGTATTTATCCACTTGAAAGTTGCCAATATGAGCTGAGTGAATGTGCTCTATCTATTTGGCACACACAGCGACATTGGTGGCTACTGCACAGTGGACACGCCCATTTTCAGCTACAGGCGTAGCGAGGAGCTTCTCTTGCGGTGGATGGAAGTGAATGCCTTCACGACCGTCTTCCGAACGCACGAGGGAAATTCCCCGACGTCCAACGCGCAGTTTTACAGCAATCAGACTACTCTCTCGGCATTCACAAGGATGGCCTTGATCTACAAGTCGTGGTACTTTTACCGTCTGCAGCTTGTAGAGGTGAGCCCGAGAGCTGCCACTACCCCTGCTACACTTGCAGGACAACCTGACACTAGTAGCTGACCTGCTTGACATGTGCTCTATCTCTAGCACAAACTACTTGATTCCCTAAGCAGAGCTGAGCAACGTTAGTGGCTAATACCAACTCGACTGCTTACTATTACCCTGCTCCTCTTGCAGGAGGCTGCTCGAACGGGTGCGCCTGTGGTCAGGCACCTATTTCTGCACTATCCACAGGACCCAGAAGTTCGCAAGATTGTCTATCAGGAGTTCCTGGTGGGTTCGGAGCTACTTGTTGCGCCCGTCCTTGATGCTGGCAAGGCCGAGGTAGATGTATACTTTCCTGGCGATGACGAGTGGGAGCACGTATGGACTAGCAAGGTCAGTTAGAGCTGACTCGATCGAACAACCTCCTTCTGTCTCTGGCATCAGTCATCGCATGCAGGTTTGACTGCATCCGGGTTCCTGAAGGGAATGCAGGAGGGCACAATCTGACATGGCTCGTGGCTGCTACTTTTGCAGGTGTACAGCAACAGCATGGCTGGCCAACGCGGCTATGTACGAGTCGCAGCTCCTCTAGGTTACCCTGCTGTCTTTTGCAGGAAGGGTTCAGCTGTGGGGGCCACGTTCCTTGCCAATCTAGAGGAGCAGGGTGTCCTGATACAAAATTAGATGCACAGCTGTAGCAAGCTTGCGGTAGAAAATGTGGAGACCTTTTGCTACTTGCTTTCTCAAACATGTCTGCAGCCAGCGGAGGCTGGGCACCTTGTACTTCTGTACATTCTGTAGTTACGTCTTCTAGTCATTATTTATTCATTTTCATTCTTTCAATTCAATTCAATTTTTTAACCTGCTCCTGAATAGCTGAAAGAAGTGGTAAGCCGTGTGCACTGCATTTGCCTATCCTTGAGCGTCTGCTCAGCCGCGGCGTTCCAAGTCAGTAGATTTGTGCTAACAACTGATACAGCAAATGGTCGTAACAAAAGGTGTGAATTGTGAAACAGTGGACACAGAAGATATTATTGAAGGGAATAAAAGGCAATGTGTCAAACTCAACATCAGCAGCCAGTCGTTCAAATAATCGGAGGTTCTTTACCACTGCCTGACTGCTTTAGCGCATCTGACATGGCCAGAGGTGTAAGTGGAACACAAGGCAAGATGAAGATGACTACCCAGGTCCTTGCAAGATGCCTCAAAGCAGAGATGAAGCAATGATGTAACCGTCCAGGCCGCCTGCTTTACCCCATATCAGCTTGAAGTCTTACAAAGACCCCTTATATCAGATTGGGACGCTAATGCAGGGTCTGTGCAGCAGGATTTATGCGCGATGCCTACCTTAGCCCCCCCTAAGCATGGGATGTCGCTTTCTGTAGCCCAATCCTCACTTTAGCTTTCGACCCTTGTGGACCCGTTCTTATCCTTTGGGCAGGCTCTTCACAACTCTCGCAGAAGTGCGCTCCCGTAGAAGGTGGGGGCTGGGAAAGGCCAGCCCAAAATGAATGGACAAGGTCCAAAAAGCCGGAAGGCGCTTAAAAGCACAAAGCCCTCGCCCCCTTTTGAAAGACATGGCTCTTTGCGGGCAAGGGCTGAGGAGTAGCCAGCCCAGAGAAGATGGACAAGGTCCACTCTTCGATGAGTTGGCGATCTGGCAAGACGAGTTACCGAGCGAGAGAGGCTAGAGCGGCCAAGCACGAAGCAAGCACATGGTATGGACTCTAGACTCGGGGGCTGAGCCTGAGACTCAGGCAATTGACCGTAGGAGCAAGTACTTTGTCGCCAGGCCTCGGCATGCACACATGAGTTCACTGCAGAATGTTGTCAGTACTGATGGCCGCCGTTCACCAGCAAGTCTCCATCGGACTCAGACCACTTCCAGCACGGTGACCAAATCCGAATGCGTCTCTGTGGACGAGAGGCGCCTTGTCCTTAGCTCTTCGCTGTGTCAGTCACTACTCCTAGGCTGGTAATTACAATCAAATTGATCTTTGATGCCGAAGGGTTCTCGTTCATCAAGTCAGGTAAGAACAGCAGCCTCATTGGCGAGTGTGCCATTTGCCCCTACCTGAGGGCTAGCTCATACTCGTGTCCATCATCCATTATGGTGGACCTTGACAGCACTTATGACTGCAAGGCGTCCCGTAAGTGGCGTCCCGTAAGTGGCTCGAAGGTGTCCCTAAGTGGGAACAAGAAGCAGCTTCAAGATGGGCAATGTATGTGAGAGGCCAGCCCGAAAAGGTATCGCTAAGCCGAGACACAGAGGCGGCAGTCAAGGTGGTGGCCTGTCAGCAGATTTACGGCAATGCCTGGGTTGGCTGGTGGTCGACCAAGAGACGCATGCAGCACACTACTGCAAGCAACCCAGCGGCAGCGAAGCTGGGAAGACTTTGTAGGCTCTTCCGGGGCTGGTGACTGCAAGGGCCATCAACCAGTGACGAAATAAAGGTGGAAACCTCAGTAAGAAAGCGCAGACGCTCAGCAGACCAGGTGGCCACTACGTGTGCCCAAGACGACTATACAGAGTCGAGACATGAAGGGAGCTTCTTCTTCTTCTTCGACTTGCGGTTTCCGGCCCCTTTGGACCTTGTCCTGGTCCGCCCTGTACTTATTCCGGTTTGCACTTGCTGACCCGACGTTATTGAGCGCCTCTTGCTGACGTCTTAGAGACTAATATCTTGTACATTCCTTTGGGCTGGCCATTCACAGCCCATTGGGATAGCCACTTCTCTCCCACTTCTCTTCTCTCTATGGGCGAGGACTTTCTTCCCAGCCACCGCCCTCTCATGGAAGCGTCTTTCTTCTCGCTGAGGTTCTTGAGCGACGAAGGACGCGGACGACCCGGCAGGGGACGACTGTTAGAATGTAGGCATTGGCTTCTGGTATTTCTTCACTTACTGACTCCTATATCTTCATATTGTTTAGTGTCCAACTTAGGGAAGCGCCTGTCGCTTCCAGGGGCTGCTTGCCCGGACCATCGGGGTGACTCGTAGGCAGATCACACGTGTGAGTTTGAAGCCAAACGGGTATGGAGTCAGTAGCTCAATGGACACCTTTTTGGGCCGGCTCTGCAGCCGGGCCACCGGCGGGTTGTACCCGCCGGGTACCACTGTGCTCCGTCAACGTTTATTCTTTTTATCAAGAAAAGTGGGGGTCAGTGGGCATGAGCTCACTCACTCCAACAGGGGCCACCGAGCTCCTTTCGCATACTTTGTTTGCACAAGTAGGATGAAGGGCTCGCCCTTTGAGGATAGGGGCTGGAAAAAGCCAGCCCACAAAAGAATGAACAAAGGACGAGAAGGGGCCAGGGGAAGTACGAAGAACAACAAGCACAAGAAAGAAACGAAGCAGCTACGAAGCACTCAGTATCCCCTGCTAAGCAGCCTCAGGTCAGAGTAGGAGGACCACCCGGCGGGGTGCAGCACTTCCTGGAGGCTCGGTGCCTTCGGGTCTTGTGTCCTGCTACCGCATGCGTTTATCTATGTGCCTACAGCGGTCCCAGGCGCTTGCCTCTTCGCTGGCTTGTCACAGACCTTGCCCCCATTGGGAGTGCCACTTCTTCCTTTGCATCGCCGGGCTGGTCGCGCCCTTGCAGCAGCCTCTGGCTTGCGCAGCTGGGTTGCTCTATCTCCCCTCAGCTCATCTGACTTCCTACTGCTGACACGGGGTTACTAAGGGCGCCCTGTCTGCCTAGCCTGTGGCTCCGTCATGAACACCTGTATGCATCTGGCTGGCTTTTTACAGCCGATTTTTTATATCAGCAGCCGCATTTCTTCTTTTCGCCCACTGCTCCTTGCTTGCCAGCACCCATACCACCTTCCTTGCGTCGCTGCTGGCGTACTTCTTTTTGGAGTCTGCCGCCGTCATCACCATGGGCAAGAAGGCCGTCTCTGCCGTGGCCGAGAAGGCGAGGAAGGAGCCCGGCACTCCCTCCAAGAGCGCGGCTTCTCCATCGCCAAGTAGTGGTGATACTCCGGGACCTGGTATACGATTAGCCCTAACAGGCCACAAACGAATAGCCCTCTTCAGCTGACCAATCGAGGCGCCGGCGCAGCGCTGGTCACAACAAACTCCGGTCCTCTCGCTGAGGTTCTTGCGGGATGGCGACCAGGTCAGCGCGCCGTGTATGGAGCTGACCGTCCGCCCCCAGGGGAATGGGCAGGACAGACGTGTTCTCTGGTGCACCTGTGTAGCCAGCCTCCAAGAACACGCCATACATGCCGTCCCGCAGGACGTCGTGGGACCCGGTCCGCTCTCCCCCGTGTGCACAGCAGAGCATGTGCGCAGCCAGCTCCGCAGCGTCGGCATTGCGGGCTGCGCACTCACACTGCACTACCCCGACGAGGCAGGGAGGGAGGAGGCCCAGGAGCCGGTGGACAGCCGTCCGGACGACAGGGTCCGGCATGGTCAGCGCAGCGTAGATGAGGAGCGCTGTCAACCACGCCGCGGCCCCTGGGAAGGAGGCTGACAAGAGCCGGGCCGCACCCACGGAGGTCGTCCTGGGAAATGAGCGCCACCGCCTGGTCGGAGGCCGCCTTCTCCACCAACGCCATGTAGCGTGCGCGAGCACGCAGGTCAGGGGTGTGGGCCAGGTGCTCAAATGGGACTGCCCGCTGCGACACGCCGGGGCGGGCTGCCAGCAGCCCTTCGCGGGCAGAGCGGAGGTCTGCCTGGAAAGGCAGCGGGCCGATCTCCACTTCAGCTGCCACCCGCTCCAGGGCGCGGCTGTCGTGTACGAGGAAGCGCTGTCGTGTACGAGGAAGCGCTGGCACAGGGGAGCGGCGACCTGTGCCCAGCTGCTCAGGTATGCAGCCTGACAGGCCCGGGTAAGTGGGTTGCAGCCCAAGCCGCCGCGGCTGAGTGGCAGGCTAGCCTGCAGCAGAGCGGCTGGCGTGGTGCAGAAGTCCTGGTGCTGGATGAGAGTTGCCGCGCTCGCCAAGATGCCGGTGTCGAAGGACGCGTATGCCGCCTTCGCTGACGGAGAGGGAGGGAGGGCCAGGTACTGTGGCCGCTGTGCAATGCACCGCGTTAGCATGGCGAGCGCCAGCGGCATATCTTGCAGCTCTTGGGGGCGGTCGTCCGGCCGGAGGTGCACCTGCAGCCGTGCCTGCAGCTGATCCACCACAAAGGCTGGTGTCTGATAGCCCGAGGGCAGGCGCAGGAGGGCTGGCAGGCCCTGTGGGGACTAGGCACTCAGCGGTCCATGGCCCGCGCCTTGCACTTGCGTGCTGGCCGTGCTCTAGCTGCAGCCTCTGGCTTTCGTGAGAGGGATTGCTTTCCGGTCAGTCAAAATGGAAGCGCTGTTTCTTTCCGGCTGCTAGTCTTTCTGATTTGCGGCTTCTCACTCGTGGTTGGTGAGGAAATCATCCTACCGGCCGAGCTCTGAGACAGCGCCTTTTGGCCCCTTTGGACCTTGTCACTTCTTTTTGGGCTGGCTGTTCACAGCCCTGCCCACCTTGGGAGAGCCAGATTCTTGTACATTCTGTTGGGCTCGTCGGGGTGCCTCTTTCCAGCTGCAAATTACTCCAAGTTGCTGCTGCTAACCCGGGGTTACTAAGCTCCCCTCCGCTGTAGTCTCGTGCATAGCTGTGTGGTCTAGACGCCTTTCGACTCTCCGGCCCTTGTAAGGTTGGTGGGGCTGGCCTTTCCGAGCCACCTTCTTAAATTGGGCGAGCTTCTTAGTTGGGCAATCTCTTGCTTAGGGCTGGTCGGAATTGCGCCTCCTTATTCGTAATAAGTATTGAGCGATTCATCCTACCCCAGTTCTGAGCCAAAGCTTTTTGGTTCATAGCCCTTCTGAAGGAGCCACTTCCTCAGCCATTGCCGACAGATCGGACGAGCTGTTCTTTTCATAGCCCACGATGACCGACACCCACGGTGCGTAGGGCGCTCGGTGGCTCGAGCTGCTCAACCAGCTCTCGCACACCATCTCCCGCCGGTACCATGGGGAGCGGGTAAATTCAATGCAGCAGGCTCGCTCGCGCAGGTGTACCGCATGCGCCTGTCCGTCTAGCGGCAGAGGTCCATGGTTCGCGCGCTGCATCTGTGTGCCGGTCATGCCCTTGCTGCTGCCTCTGGCCCTGGCCAGGGGACCCGCTACCAGGAGCCCAGTTTCTCTGACCTGCAGCTGCTTAGCAGGGGTTACTGAGTGCTTCGTAGCTGCTTTCATTCCATATGTGCTAGGTTTAGTGGTCTCTACACTCTGGACTCCATCACACCTCCTTGTCCATTCTTTTGGGCTGGCCTCTCCCAGCCACCAGTTAATCTGGCTGCGCTTGCTTCATGTCCTTCTTTTCGGGCTGGCTTTTCACAGCCCTTGCCACCACTCGGAGAGCCAATTCTTCTTCTTCTTTTCACAGCCACCGCCCTCTCCTGGAAGCGTCCTTCTTTTCAGAGCGATTGCCTTACATGAAAAGAGCTGTTTAAGGTTTCCAGGCGAGTTCACCGCTTTCTTTGCCTCTTTGAAGCTTGTATCATTCTTCGTTCTGGCCATTCACAGCCATCGCCCCTCAACCGTTTCTCTCTCTTGGCACCCCCCCCCTTCGGTGTGCCAAGTGGCGACGTGACACCGCGCGCACGTGGCCGCCCGCGTGGCGCCCCTTGAGGTGCCACGTGTCGCCCGGCCCGGCGGGCCCGATGGTCCCCCCCCCCCCCAAGAGGCCGTCCCCCCCCTCTCCCCGCGGCCTACTCTAGCGCACTCTTGGACCCCTTCCTTTTTAGCACCCCGCCTTCCTCCACTTCCAACAGCCCGCGACCGCCGCCGTCGCCGCCGCCGCCGCCGCCGCCGCAACCTCCGCCGCATCCGCCGCCGCATCTGCCGCCGCAGATCGAGGGACGGGGGATNGCCGCCGCCGCGGGCCGCCTGCTGCCGCGGCGGCTGCTCGGGGCGGCGAGGCTACTGCCGGCGAGGCGCTCCTTTCTAGCCTCGACGCTGCTGCGCACGCTGCCGGCCTGCACAATTGCTCGGCCCTTGCCCGCCGGACGGCCGCTCCACTTGCCAGGTCCCGCGCGCTCCCACCACCTGGGATCCTCTAGGCCCGCCATAGCCGTGACGGCCTGAACGCAGGCGGAGCCCGCGATTCGCTCCATTGCTGCAATCGCAAGCAGGCGGCTCGGTGGAGCTGCGCGGATAAGGCTCGGCTGCCCGGCGCCGGTCGCCGCTGGCAAGGCCGCGCCAGGTTCACTGAATTCGTCCAGTGCCTCGCCGCCGCTGCAGCCGGCGGATCGCTTGCCCTGCCGCCGCGGGCGTCGGCGGCCTCGGGGTCCTCCTCCTCGTCGGCGGCCTCAGGGTCCTCCTCCTCGTCGGCGGCTGCGCCGCGCTCGTCGCCCTCGTCTGGCACTGCAGCGACGCGCTTCGTTAGCTCAGACGACGCAGCCATGTCGCCGCCGAAGAAGATGGTCGCGTTGCCAATCTTGGAGGCCGGCGTCCGGCGGTGGGACGCAAGCGAGGCAGCCCGGCGGTCGGCCGCCCCGTCGCTTTCCTTTGCTGACGCTGCCAAAAGGGAGGCAGAGCTGCCGGACGTGGGCGCGGGTGACCCCGGCCTCGACCTCGGCGCGGCGAGCGTGCCTCACTGCCGGCTCGAGAATGGCCAGCAGGCCGTCACGATCAAGGTCAGTCGTCCCTCTGTCGGCAGCAGCATTGGCCGGCATTCCGGTGGAGGCCCCCGCGACCCATTGAGAGGCGGCATGAGAGCTTGCTGACACTGCAAGCGGCGTGGTGCACCTCGCCTGGCAGCTCTCAACAGGGACTTCCTTCTATGGCACTGGCGAGACCGGCGGCTCGCTCGAGCGCACCGGCCGGCGGGTCAGGCCCTGCTCCTCCTCTCGACTCTCATCCAGCTTGCTGGATTCGCTTGTTGTTGCCAGGGCCAGCCATGCAGTATGCCAGAGCTCGGAGCTCCTAAACCCTCGCCTGCACGCTTCTGCTGTTGCGCAGATCGTCGGGTGGAACACCGACGCGTGGGGTTATGGCCGCAGCACATCGTCCCTGTACCAGTCGCACCCCTGGGTGCTTGCCGTGCTACCAGATGGCTCCGCGCTCGGCGTGCTCGCAGACACGACACGGCGGGTGGAGGTCGGTTATGGCCGGGCCGAGCCGACGATGCTTCATCTGCTGCTTCTGACTCAGCTCTCATTGCCCACGTCAGTGCCCACGCAATGGCAATGGCGCCAATGGCGCTCTCTCACTGGTAGCCCCTCTTCGGCCTGGCAGGTGGACCTGCGCAAGGAGGGTGTCATCCGCTTCGCCTCACCTGGAGCATACCCTGTCATCACATTTGGGCCGTTCTCAACCCCCGAGGCCGTCCTGACCTCCCTCTCGCACGCCATAGGTATGAGTACACACTGAGAAGCCTACGTATCAATATCACCGCGCTGAGGTCAAGTCGAGTGAAGCACGCCTTGAGTTGACAGTGCCAAGGATTATGAGCCATATTGGCTGCCCTCGACCCTCTCTTGAGATATTTGATCTGTTTTAGAGGGCTGCACCTTCTTGACCGCGGTTACTCCAAAACCCTGAACCTCACATTCTTTTGGCCCTTGCGCTCGGGCGGTCGGCTGCGACGCAGGTGAGATGCCCATGCCCGCCAAGTGGACGCTGGGTTACCACCAGTGCCGCTGGAGTTATGAGACTGCTGACAGGGTCCTAGAGGTACTCCCGCCAGGCGCAGCGTGGGTCGCGCCCTCTCCTTCCTCTTCAGCATCCCTTGTCTAGAGTCCAAAAGGTGCACGCCTCTTTGATGCAGGCGCCTGAGCAATGGCCAGGCTGCCGCGGCCCTTGCTTCCCACAGGGACTCTTTTCATGCCCCCCCGGTGGTCGCTCGGGTTCCACCAGTGTCGCTTTAGCTATGAGCCAGACTCGCAGGTCCGCAAGGTGCGTACGTCTGTCTGAACAAGGCAAGAGCTGGCAAGGCAAGAGTCGGCCGCCTGATCGTACGGGCTGTGGCGCACACCTGCATCTTGCGAGAGCCTCAGCTTTCCCGGGCCCCTGGTTGCTAACTTGTTCGGAGGACGCCAAGTGGCTGATGTTACTGGGCGATGTTTGCCCTTTCATTACCTCCTTAATGGGTTCCAGATTATGTTTCAACAATAGTTATGGGAGTGAAGTGCAGTCTTGCCAGTCACTGTCCATAAGGCTAAGGTGCCCTGGTGCAGGTTGCGCGGGAGTTCCGTGAGCGGCAGATACCTTGCGATGTCATTTGGATGGACATTGACTACATGGATGGCTTCCGCTGCTTCACCTTCGACCCAGTGAGTGACCCGCCTCCAGTCTTGCCAGCTGATCTTGATCAAGTCAAGCTTGCTTGGCAGCCATGCTCGCCCTGGTCTTAGGTCCAAGTGAAGGCTGTCTTGCTGCTCCATGTCTGATTGTAGTGTGTGCCAAAGACCGTTCCTGGTATGGCTTCTCACAAGCCTGCCATGAATGGCAAGGCTCAGGCTTCAGTGCTGCTGTCCTTACTTGCGTGAGCTTCGGTTTACTTATAGGAAGTTTTATTGATAGGAAGTTAGAAAGCTTATGATAGTGGCATTCGTTACCCCACCTACAAATGATTGGAAGCATGTGTGATGGAGTAGCTGCTTGACTTGGCATTTGCAGAAGAAGTTCCCAGACCCCGAGGGCCTGGCTGCGGACTTGCACGCGCAGGGCTTCAAGGCGGTGTGGATGATTGATCCTGGAATCGCCCGCGACGAGGGCTACTCAGTGTACCGTCAGGGCACCGAGCAGGACGTCTGGGTGCAGCGTGCCAATGGCCAGCCCTTTGTGGGTAAGCGCTACAGTGGCTGACTTAACTGCCTCTGCGGAGAAGAAATAATTTTTTATTTCTTATCCGCAGATTATTGAAACCTGAGAAATTAGGTGCCGTAAATGATGGGTTAGTAGGTCAAGCTCACCGGCCTGAATCGTTATCTTGTATGGGAAGATGCTTGCGTCCTTCAATACCCTTTGACTCTTGATCCTTCGCTCATTGCCGTCAATTCAGTACTCAAAGGGAAGAAGATTATGGGGTTGAGCAGGTTATACAAGTGTCTCTCATGATTATGGTGCAGGTAATGTGTGGCCCGGCCCATGCGTCTTCCCAGATTACACGGCTGAGCGCGTGAGAAAGTGGTGGGCCGATCTCATCTGCAAATTCAGCTCCAGGGGAGTCGATGGCATCTGGAATGACATGAACGAGCCAGCCGTGTTCAACGTGAGCCACCACCACCCTACACGCCCTTGTCTACTCTCCTGATTTACAGCCTGCGCCCGCCATATCCACTATTGATCTCATTACAGCGCTGAAATCAAGCAGAGTTAGTGGCTGGCTCACAGCGTTCTGCACATGAATTTCACTGCCTGGAACGAGAGGTGGAAGGTAGGTGGCTAGGCCGGCAGTCTCACAACTATATTTACTACCTTGCAACGCTCGTTGGTCACTCTTGAAGGCCCTCGGCTTGTCCTTGTCCAGACGATCTCCAAGACGATGCCAGAGAACAACGTCCACCGTGGGGACAAGGAGCTTGGTGGCAAGCAGAGTCACGCCCACTATCACAATGTGAGCTCAAGCTATGCTTGATCACCGTGCACCTTAGTTGCTTGGTGTTGTCCTGATTGTCGAAGTACCGGTTGAGGTCAGGTCAGCAATAGTCAAGATAGCAGATTGGCGCATGTTCAGAAGATGCTGTCATATGGTCAGATAGTTTTACTCTAAGTTGCTAGCCGTAGATAGTAGGCTCTAGATTCCAGGTCTTTGCTGAGGAACCTGAGGCTAAGCTGCAGCTGGTGGTACTCCTGACTGGCTGCCGTGTTCGCGCTTGCCTTGCAGGTGTATGGCATGTTAATGGCGCGGTCCACCTTTGAGGGCATGCGATTGGCAGATCCCGACCGCCGCCCCTTTGTGCTGACCCGCGCGGCATACATTGGTAGCCAGCGGTATGCTGCGACGTGGACGGGCGACAATCTTGCCTCTTGGGAGCATCTGCACATGTCCATTGCCATGGGCCTCAATCTTGTGCGTCTGAGATACTTGCACATGCTTTGGTTATTGTGACAGTGCAGCTAGTGGGTAAATGTTTTAGACAATTGTCAGAGTTGCCTACCTCTAAGCCTTACTTCCAAAGACAAAAGCCTGAAGCTGGGAGGATAAATAGCAGTGGCTACAGCTTGTTCTAGGTCTTGACTCCTTGCACTTCTTGTGAGAGCGTTGCTTTTACACAGACACAGTTGCTTGCACAGTACTACAGAGCAAACTTTTCTGCACTTATCTCAACCATTCCCTTTCCTTCTATTGTCGAAGTTGACACCACTTGACACCTGTTTGTACCACTGCCAGTGCATCACTGCAAGGTACAGCAGGTTTACAAGGATCCTAGTGACTCAGCTGTAATCTGAGGTGTGCTACAGGGTCTCAGTGGACAACCCTTCTCTGGGCCAGACATTGGCGGCTTTGCAGGAGACTCGACGCCCCGTCTGTTTGCCAGGTCAGACTCGACCAGGGGACGTAACAGAGAGTGGCCACTCCAGGCATTCTGGTATCAGCTATTATAGATACTGGACTGTACAAACCACATGACAGCTTGTGTTCATGATGGGGAACAGTGATTTTGGGAAGTCTTTACTCAGGCCTTACTCAAGCAGCTCTAGCCTGTCAGGTGGATGGGCATTGGAGCATTGCTTCCTTTCTCCAGAGGTCACTCTGAGCAAGGCACAGCGCACCATGAGCCCTGGTGCTTTGGGGAGGAGGTAAGGGTGCTTTGGTGGCCTGGTTCTGATTACGGTCTTTGCTGGCACAGTTGTGCCCAGACTTTGACTGCATCATTTGCACCTGTGACCAAGTAGTCATAGGCAAACACCTCAAAGGGCTTCATATCCGACTTGCCGGGGCATGCCACTTGACTTTGTCATATCAATCAGAGGGTGCTGTGATGAATCCTTTGAACTTGAGATCATGACAGCTATCGAGCTCTTGTCCTTGATAGTGGATGGCCATTACTGGCTCTTGGCTTGTGCTGTCCTTTAGCGATGACGCTCAGAACAGCAGGTGCACATTGACAGTGCTAATGTCACTGTGGTTGCTATCCAGTGCGAAAATGTATCCCGGTCGGCCTTGCTGAGGAGATACCGCCTGCTGCCACACCTCTACACCCTCTTTTACAAAGCTCACACCACAGGAGTACCTGTGATGACTCCAGTCTTCTTTGCAGGTGTGCATTGGCAGACCAAAGTTCACTGCTGAAGTATCTTACTGTCTACCTCTCAAGAAATTTGCAGCTGTCCCTCTGTTAGCATAAACCAAGTCCAAGGTCAAGTCCAAGTCTTTTCCGCAGAAGTAGGCCATAAGGTGCTCTCATCGATCTGTATCACAAAAGTCAGCTATTGTGTGAAGGTCCTGGTGAAAGTGGGTTCTGAGGCATCAGTGCTGGGTATGTAGCCCTTCAGTAAGAGCTATTGACCTGGGTTCTGAGGCATCAGTCCTGGGTATGTAGCCCTTCTGTAAGAGCTATTGACCTGGGCAATGTATGATGCAGACCCAAAGGATCCAAATCTGAGGGATATCGAGGACTGTTTCCTCCTAGGCAACCTCCTTGTGGCAGCAAGGTGACCACTGCACACTTGTAACGGTTCAATAAAGCCTGACTACAACAGTGGACCTTGAGTACATGCAGCCAACCTGGAATGGCTTGTGGCAGCATGGTCTATGTCTTGTATATGCACATGACTCACTAGGCACTTGGCTCGGTCTTGATAATGTGCTTAATGTCTTTCAGCACTGATAAGCGACGAGCAGCTGAGCCAGGCTCTGTGGTGCTGCCTGCGGGCACATGGCAACGCTTCCACTTTGACGACAGTCACCCGGTACTAAGCTGCAGCCCATAATATGGCACTTATATGGGTGCCCAGGTGTTAGTCAAGTTGGTCTTCATCTATTTGGTGCTTTTGGTGTGCACTTGCTTAGAGCTGTTTCTCTTATTGCTTGTTTCTTATCTTAGGACCTCCCACTTCTCTATCTGCGAGGGGGTTCCATTGTCCCCACTGGGCCACCCCATCAGAGCGTCACAGAGTGCTCGCCCGAGGATCCCATTACGCTTCTCATTGCACTGGACTCTGAAGGTGATGACAATTTCTCAACATGTATATCTAGATAGTTCTCAGCTTGTGCGGTCTGGCCACTGTATATTCATATGCTAGTGTTATGATGATCAAGGTCGAAGTTTCGGAAAGCAACTTGCACGCGTAATAGTATGCAGTGAAATAAGGTGGACCAGATTATTACACGCCGAGTATTATGTTTCTACAAAATGATATACATTATCGAAAGCACTTATTGTTCTCAGGCAAGGCTGAGGGCCAGCTCTTTGAGGACACTGGTGACGGTTACGGTTTCCAAAAGGGCAAGTACCTGCTTAGCACCTACAGCGCCGCTGAGGAAGACGGGCAGCTTCACATCTCCGTCAAAGCTGCTGAGGGCTCACTGCAGCGGCCCAGGAGAGCGCTTCGAGCTTGCCTTCTCCTTGGGGAATGCACGCAGGTGCATTGAGAGAATTTATCTCTACTTCGTCCACTTGCTGAGGATAAGTTAATTTAGCCTTTCCGTTGTGGAGGTTCTAGATGATGTCCAACTTTGCTAGGGCCTGTCATTCTGAGGGCCAGAAGCCATGCAGATGGTAATGCTATTTCACAATTGTGGGTCTACAATTGCAGGGGTTTGAGTACTGAGCCTCCACTCGTCAACTCCATTTGCTGTTATTGATCTCGCTGCTGCTTTATGCAGCTTACAAGAAGCGGTACACCTCCGTGCTTGTGGTCATCCTTGCAGGTAGAAGCTGAAGGGGTGGATGGCGAGCTTCTTGTGATGAAATTGCCCGACAGGACAGAGACTGAGACGATGGTGACCAGCACAAAGGAGATCCTCCAGCATGCTGGTGTGTCGCAGCTTCTCTGTCGTAGTGGTGCCCCTGATACAGCTTTCAAAGCATTCTTTGCGAGAACAGTGCCTGCATTCTCTTAGTGTGTCTATCTTTGTCAGTGATGGTGGTTAGCACCGTGTGGTCTGAACTACGTCTGAATTGCCTCCTTGTACAAACTTCAGTGAACGGCAGAGGTCTGGAGGACGATGAGAGCAGGGAGGAGCAGCTTGAGCAGGAGCCAGAATTCAAGACGTTTGTGGAGCTGGCCGCCGGTGACTGGCTCGCCAAGGTGGCGCCCTGGATTGGTGGCAGGATCATCTCGCTCATTCACGCTCCAACAGGTGCATCCAAATATCAGCCAGTCATGGACCTTTTCCAATCCATCGAACTCTGTACAATTCATGCTGCTTGCACAGGAGAGCACTCACAGGTGTGATCGAGATCAAGGAAAGCATCTCATGCAAGTAGCGCACTTTTGTGTCAGGGAGAGAATGGCTGGAGGCGAAGCTGGAACAAGGGGGCTACGAAGAGTACAGCGGGCCTGAGTACCGAGCGGTCGGCTGCACAGAGCCGTACGAGGTCCTCAAGTGGGTTGCCAGCCCATGGCATTTGACATTGATGGGTTCACTGGTGTCAGCCTAGTCGTGTGGGGCTTATTATTAGCCACTGAAGCTCCTGGAGTGGAGAATGCAGGGAGACTCCATCAGAGTGATCTTCAAGCAGGAACAGTACATCTTGCAGCTTGGTTTTGTTTAACGCCTTGCTAGATACTGTCGTTGGCTCTGGGCTGCCAAGCAGGAGGACGACGACGCCGAAGGGCGTGGACAGCAGCGTGACCATGGAGGGCGACATCGGCGGGGGCCTGGTGCTGCTGAGGACCATCCAAGTGCCATTGGACGACCTCCACAGGCTCTGCATCTCGTCAAGCATCGAGGCGCGCGCCATTGGGGCCGGCGCAGGCGGCTTCTCTCGGTGACTGACCTTCCTGCAGCTCGGATCCGCTTGACATTATGGGCAGATCACTGCTCTGTGTCTAATCTTGACCTCCTAGACGCAGGACCTTCTGTACACAACTTTACTTGATGCTGGCCGCCATCATCTCAAGGCTTATTGCGGCTATGGTGTAACCCATTACCTCTCAGACTTTCAGCATTCAGCTGAAGAGATCCCTCCTTGCTGAATCGACTGATCCATTTCGTTTGGCTTCGCGGTTTTGTAGGCCCGTGTGCCTGCGTGCGCACCCGTCCTTTAAGCTGCCCCACACAGCAGACGCAGTCGTGCGCTTCACAGCAATCGATGGCAGCACCCACGAGCTGCGGGCGGAGTTCGGGGAGGCCGTCCTCAAGGGCACAGACCGCCCCAATGGTACACTCTTCTCACTGTCTGTACTTGTATACGTGCACTTGATTGCTTACATTTTCAGGCATTGCATCAGTTGCTGAATTCACCTGCACAGTCGCAATTCATGAGCAAGTAATGAATCTCTGTGCCGTGCAGGCGAGTGGATGCTGGCGGACCTCGCAGAGGGTGCGGCCATTGTGAGCAGGTTCGACGTCAGCGAGGTGGAGGCGTGCATGGTGCACTGGGGTGGCGGCTACTGCAACCTGGAGCTCTGGTCGCCCGAGCGGCCCGTGTCCAAGGACACGCCGCTGCGCGTCGCGCACTCCTACGAGGCCCAGCGCGTTGCAAAGCTCGTGGAGTAGCCCGCCGTCTCTGCGCCGTTGCCACTGGAACCCATGTTCTGCAATTGCCGACCTTTCCTTCAGATAGTGAGCCCTATAGTCTGATTACTTGGCGCCTGTGCGCACACTACGACAGCAGCTTCTGCACCTCAAAAGTACTTATCCATGTGGGCCTGATTACTGGCCACTATGCTGGCATTCAGCATTGTGCAAAGTTGACATGTACGGAGCACTCGTGCAGCATGCTCACTCTCCTTACTGCAGGGGGCTGCCACTGGCGCTCATGCTCCACCTTAAGCACGCACAGCCCAGTCGGCCCCAATAATCTGGCTGTGAATTGTGGTCGAGGGTGTAAGTGTGTTGCACTCTTGACCTAGAGTGGATGCCATCTACAGCAGCAACTGCATGCGCAGTGGGTACGCACATAGTGGCAAGCTCCTCGGTCGTCAGCACGACTGCTTAAACAAATTGTCGAAGGAGCTGGCATTCACGTCGACCGAGCTCTCAGCACTGCAGAGGTAAGGTGGGGTGCAGATGTAGGGGCTTAGCCAAGTAGGGATGTAGCAGGGAGTCCAGTAACAGGAGCGAGTGGAGGCTGGCCAATATGCGGTCTCATTGAGCTCAAACCTCGCTGCCTCTGAACTACTGTCATGGAGCTGAATTTCCTTTTCCAAGCCGCTACTTGGCAGCCTAGCTGCCCTGACTGCATAATGGACGTCTCCCTACACTCATGATCCTACCTATGAAAAGTCGCTACCTATGTAGACCATCCCCATAGGTTGGGACTTCGATGTCCCTGGCATTGACTTTATTTGGAAAAATTGGGTAGTCCTTGCTTAGGGTGGGGCACATTCCCAACCAACCAAAATGTGGATCTACCACCTTGAGGTTAGTGGGGTTTGATAATCACGTTGAGATGCGATCTGCACTGCTCGCGGCTTCCTTGACAGACTGGATCTCACGCGGGTGTTGCTGCTGCTGTGATGGCCGCGGCTGCTGTCTCGAGGACGTTGCATTAGCTGGCAGCTGCAAGATAGGGTTGACGTCTGCCATATGATGGAAGTCTGCAAAATGGATAGTCCTGTCATCTTGCCACGTACCAGTAACATCCAACGGTCCAGTTGGGCTGGCATCTTCTCCATGGTTGTAGAAGCCCATCTGCGGCTGTGGTGGGCCGCTGCATGTTGGAGGCAGCGTGTAACTACTTCCCAGCATCATTGGAGCTGCCGGCCAATAGGCCATTGGTACCAAGCCTTGTCCGGTGTCATACATGCCCACTTGCACGCCATAGCTTCCCTGCAGGAAAGTGTTGGCTGACAAGCAGCGCTCCGAGCCGGCCTGGATCTCCACAGGTGCATGAAGACCAGGTTGACCTGCAACATAAGGCTGAGGAATGCTATATCCAGGAGGGCTGACTGTCTGCCCGTATACTTCTGCAGCAAATTTGCAACCATAATATCGGTTGACCTCTTTCATATGTTTTAGCCATGCAAGTCGCAGATGATGCTGCCAAAGTGCTGCAATTGTGGCTTCACCAGAAAGTGCCTGAAATTGATCTTTACTTTCGGGTGAGGTTTGTATTCACCTGCAAGTTTGTGTGTCGGAGACAATCTCCCTAAAAAATCCGATGTCTGCCTCCTAGGTAGTGAAACAGATCGCCGAGGCTCTGCTTTCTTGACTTCCACCCCCTTCCCCCCAATCTCCTGTACACTGCAGGACAAGCAGTTTTCGTGAAATTCATTTCAGCTCCAAGACATACCTAGCTAGCTGAATGCTGACAAGTTGCTAGACAAGGTCGAATATTTGGTCATTGAGATTGAGAACCTTGCAAAGGATTAAATTGTTGATACATAGCAAGCTGTGAAAAGCATCTCATTTCCTGTTCATACCTTCCAGCAAGCAACGCCCTTGCTGCAGCTTGCTCTGTCTCAAAGGTGATGAAAGCGAAGCCTCGTGACCTTTGGGTCTCCCTATCTCGTAGGACCTGGGCTTCTAGGACCTGGACGATAAGATGTGGTGATCAATTATGCAGATAAGTTGCTGCTTCACAACACAAGATGCTCTGAATCAGTCTTCTCTGTCAGAGCAGCAGTGATTCCATACATGATGCAAATGCTAAGAACCTTGAAGCGTCTATCAAGTGACTACTTACCCGACCAAAGCGAGCAAAGTGTAGAACAATAACATCTTCTGCGATGTGGTTGGGGAGACCTCCGACGAAGAGCTTTCTTAGTCTTGGCGATTGAATGGCTCTTGCCTGTGTGATGACATGACAGAAACACAGTCTATCATTCATTACTAATTACACTCATCAGGCAGGTGGAAGGAACCGTCAAGGGATTGCGTGCATCAAGGCAGCCTTCTACAAGAGCTTCCAGGCCCCAGAGCTTGCACCTGCTGCATTCTAAGCGCAGCGTCTCGTGGGACGGGGAGTTTCACTTCGACCATCCTGCACAGGCGGTGGCCAATTATCATAGTCGGGCAGCAGCAAGCATCTACAAGGGCTTTGCCAGGCAGTATGCCTAGGATGAAGGGGACATCGATGTTGTTTGTCAAAGCAACTTCTCAGGCAGTAACTTTTGTTTAGTTGTACAAATGTCGAGAATGGAGGACTTCTACCCATCGCTGCGCAAGCTTGCACAGAAGAAGTCAGAGCTGAGACCTATGCAAGACAAATTGGTCCTTACCTTCCCTGGATGATCTGGGGTTGGTGGAGGGCCTCGTCGCTAGAATACTGCTCAAGGAAAGTGACGAAGCCGAATCCCCGAGATCGCCCAGTTGCACGATCTTTCACTACGACTGCAACACATGCATGCAAGGATCACAACTCGATTGATAGGCAGCTGCAATTACTACAGTACAGTCCTGGCAGTGGCGGCCGAATGTCTCGGCTCAAAGCAGCACATTCAGGAGCTCGTGTATGTAGACCTAACCGAAGATGAACAGCATGCAATCACCAGGATTTTTGACAATCTGACAGCCGCATCATGTCAGGATGCTGTCATCTTAGGCTTGCGGACTTAAGTTTGTACCTGCATCCGTTATCTCCCCATACTTTGCAAAGTGACGGGTCAAATCCTCAGTTGTTGTCTAATAGCCAGTAAAACACATGCAGGCAGCCGCAAGCAAACACAGCATGAGGAGGTGCTGACTGAGGCACCATTTAGGCACAGAGACTATGTAACTCAAGGGAAAGCTTGAGGTAAAGAGCAGGCGCAGAGGACCCAGAAGACAAGCATGACATATTTACCTGCCAGGGGAGCCCTCCCACAAAAATCTTGCAGTCTTCCACGACACCAACATCCCCAAGCAAGTCTTCAACATTCTCGTGCTTGTGCTGCATGGTCAGAATGTCTGGCTGTACTGACTTCCCAGTTTCTCTAATGGATTGTGCACTGTCGGACAAACAAGCGGGCTAAGCATTCAGTGGCACAGCATGACGTATAGCAACTAGTGAAGGCTGGATTTGCAGGGTAGCCGAGGCAAGCAGTCAGTATGTAGCTTTACATTGACGGCTCCAGCTACTACAAATCAGTCTGATAATTGGAAACAGATGGACCGTCCAAGCCGTGACCCAGCACCCCGCTGTCAAGGTCGCCAGCGATAGTTATCAGTCTGCTGATACGATCGTTAGCTGATGGCTACACAGCTGTGGCAACATGTCGGCTCTCACCACGTTTCGCCACTTTGCACTTCTGCTGATTGCGCTCCTGTTGTAGAAGTGGCATCGTCCATGTCTGAGCCTGATTTGCTGCAGGGTAATAGCTGGCAAGGAAAGTGTTACATGCTAAATGAGGGCCACAACTGCTGCAATGAAAGATTGGCATTCTGCAAGGTACGTTGACACGAACCTTTATCACTTAAGTAGCTATGATAGAGAGAGGTTATCTAAGGCCTCGAACAGCCACCGCCCTCTACTGGAAGCGTCCTTTCTATTTAAGGACCTCAATATCTACACCCAGAAGTCAAAAGGCGGTCCATCTGCCATGACTTTCTAGTTGCCATTCCAGTCATTGTCTGCCTGGCTGCGAGCAGACTGTCTAATGATATGCAGGAGGGATCATGACATTACGATGCTTGACCTTCGCTTTACTTGAGGCATACATGCGGTCAGCAGCATAGACTATATGTCTTTGCAAAGTTCACGTAATGATATGATCACAACATATGTATATTCATATGACTACAACAGAAACAGGCATCTCGTGTGGATGTTTGCAATGAGGAGCAGAACCTTCCGAGCAATGATCAGCTATCGGTGAAGTGGAGCATGATGGGTCGCTTGACCAATCAGAGTTGTCGAGCCTGGATGCGAGTAGGACTTCTCATACGTAAGGATCTTATAGGTGTCAGCTTGTCAAGGTCTGCTTCAGCTCGCTATATGGCATGATCTGTGTTGTCCAAATGCATACCCAACACATCCTGCATAAGTCACGAGATCATATCACATTGTTGACCAACTGACAACTTGACAGACTAAGTGGTGTGCAAAGACAACTCTTGCTACATCACTAGTTTGTCGCTGCAGATGCACACTGCCGAATGCTGCTGCTCAACGAGGCCGTCTTGTCCATCGCTAGACATCCTTGGAGTTTCTTCGCAAGTGGCTTTGCCAGATGCATGTGCAATTAGAAGAAGCAGGCTCCGCTTACGGCGAGTTTGCAGCAGCATGGAAGCTGAAGTTGGCGAAGTATAGGCGCCTTGCCAAGTGCTTCACAAGGTTGTGGTCGTGGAAGGCCTATGAATGCATCTGTACCTCCACCACCAGGTTGGCAAGCAGGAAGTTCTCGCACGGAGTCTCCGTGCCAGCGTTGGATGCGAGCGATATCGTGCCGCTGCGGGCTAACTTTCGCTCGCCAGCCGTCTTCTCAGCAGTGTGGCCAGTGAAGCGGGTCCTTGTGGCGCCTGCTCAGCTGCTATTGCAGCAGCATGATCTGCCGTCGCATAAGAGCAGAGCCGTCGGCGGTGTCGGGAAGCCTCGCGCCGCCAGCCAGACGCCTGCTCGGGTAGCAGTCCCCCTCGGCCGGCCGTCTAATGCGCTATACCACTTCCTGGCGGCACTGCAGGGCCAAGATGGCGTCGCGGTGGCGGACGGCGCGCTGCCCGCACCGTGAGGCGTCTCTGCTGCAGGCGGCTGCTGGGGGTGTGGCGCCTGCGGTGGTAAGGCGGGGGTGGGAGAGCGGGGAGGTGGAGAGCAAGGGAAGGAGGGAGGAAGAGAAAGGGAGGGAGAGATAGAGAGGGAGGTGGAGAGAGGGAGGGGAGGGGGGGGAGATAGAGAGAGAGAGAGAGAGAGAGAGAGAGAGAGAGAGAGAGAGAGAGAGAGAGAGAGAGAGAGAGAGAGAGAGAGAGAGAGAGAGAGAGAGAGAG
>WELB01000063.1:422355-438799 GCA_009602725.1 Spirogloea muscicola
CCGCCCGGCGTCGCGCCGCCGCCGCCGCCGCCGCCGCCGCCGGCCGCATCCTGCCGCGCCTTGACGAACGCGCGGGCCCCGCTCTCGACCATCCGGTATGCACGGAACGGCAACTCCTAGCGCAGATTAGACGGCCCCTTTTGAAGGCTGCGGTGCACTGCAGCCTCTAGCTGCTTGAAGCGACTCCACGATGCTCATCTCCGTCCCTCTCTGTGGCCCTCAGTGGCAGTGGCCGCGCTTTCGGGCGGACGCCGATCGCGACACCTTCGCAAGCAGGGCTGCAGTGGGGGAGCTCGCCTCGCCAGCCTTTGCCGCTGCCACGACGTAGCGCGGCCGACTATCGGACCAGCCTTGGCGACTGTAGGTGCAGAGGCGTGCCTCTGGCCAGCCTTGCCATCGGCGAGTCAGGTGAGGCTGCCTTTTGGATCCAGTCTAAGCTCTGAGGCGATGAACAATGTCTCAGCTTCACAGTATGGTGAAAGGTGTGAGAGGACAAGGGCGCAGCACGTTGCTGGCAAGAGCCTCCTTCCCTTACTTCCATTTACATAGGAAAGAACGTCAGGAAAGTAGGGGTTTTTCGAACGTGTTCGGCAGTGTCATTGTTCTGTTAGCCCCTACAAAGTACTGTACCAAAAACACCTGTGGAGTCTGCATTCAAATTAGGACTCTGGCGAAGCAAGCTCTGGTTGCTAACAGGATGATGGCGGCTGCCCTGTAGTCTGAGTCAGCCGGCAAGATAGGTTTAGTATACCTCTTCCCACCAAGATTTTCTCCATCCCAGAAATTAGGCGATAGAAACGCAGCATTGTTGTCCCTTTATAGGTGGTGAGGCCCCTTTGGCAGAAGCTGTGCTTGGCACGCCAACAATTGAGGTGCAAGAGAAGCCAAAGCTCAGCCAAGCCACCTTGATCTGGAGAGCAGCAAAGCTGCCAATGTACACTGTTGGACTCATTCCTCTCACTGTAAGGAAGTGCTCATGTCCTTATCTCGAATAAAGCATATTAGTATGATAGAGTTCCTAGAGCCCTTGAATAGGCAATTATAATGCAAGTCCGACAACTGAATCTCCTTACTGTCATGTGACTCTTGCTAGGTGGCGGCTGCTGCAGCTTATCTCAAAACAGGCATCTTTCAGGCTTCACGATATTGGTCATTCTTATTCTACTCTGTCCTTGTACTCCTGTGGTTGAATCTCAGGCAAGTCACTGCTCAATCTTTCAGACTTTTCTGTCTTTACACAACAATTCGTGATTGTGCGAACGCTTCAGAGGCAGCTGTCTGAAGGTGGTCGACCTCAAGCACTACAGCTTTACACTGCTTCCATGTTGTATGCTTGGCTTCTGTGCAGCAATGACGCTCATGATGCGGAGACTGGAGTTGACAAGGACAAGCCCGAGTCAGTTGTCAACATGACAGGAAGGTGTTGTCTAAGCCGAGCATGCAGTCGAGCGTGTCGTTGCACAGCCTATGTATGACTTGCATTTAAGCAACTCCTGATCCGATTCTTAGCATGCTCATCCGAGAGTATACATGCACATGATCGTATACTTCAACTTTACTCCTGGCCTCGTTGGCTTCTATTCAATTTGCACCATATATACTTGTGTGCAGCCAGCCACTCGTCTTAGGTGCAGCCTATCTATGCCTGGTTGCTGGTGTATGGGGTATAAGCATCGGAGCTACATCAACCGGTGACCTAAGAGTGGCATGGTTACTTGCTGCTGCAATCGCTTGCGGATATGTGTACCAGGTGTGTGCAATTTGTCAGCTGCAATTTGAGTGGAGGAAATCGTGAAATAGCAAGCGCTTGCCTTCTATCTCATGTTTGATTATTGAGTCGTTGCCCTTTTTGATAATGTTCTTTTTTGTCGACAAGCAGTGCTGCTTGCTTATCAAGCCGTTATAAATAGGTAGCTCCACTGTCTGACATCAGGGTGCACTGTCATGTCTAACAGTGCCCCCCTTTCAGACTGAGCTACAAGGGGTTGGGAGAGCCCTTGTGCTTTCTTGCATTCGGACCGCTTGCAACTACGGCATTTTACCTCTATCAGGCATCGTATGCCCTCAGAGTCACACTGCGTGTCAAGCTTGGGCTTCGATGTGCAACAGCCACGACTCTCCTTGATATCTTAGCACAGTGTTCTTAGAGGCTGGTGGATCAGCATTCACATATCTATACCTTAGCTTCCTCTAAGTTCATGACTTTCTCCTACACTACAAGGGGATTATCTGCCCTGCAGAATTTGCAGTTCTGAGTTTCTCACTGGCTCATGGCAGGTCACGGCCTACATTAGCTGCTTATACTAGTGAAAGTCCACATTGAATCAGATTTGTTACCTTGACAGTCATCCCTTTGCTTAGTCACCACCAAGTTTATAAGTTGCTTCTGCGTGCCTCAGGCTGGGGAGAACGCAAGCACCTGTGACGCCAGAGATCCTAGGAGCATCTGTCCTTGTTGGGATTACAACAACACTGATTCTATTCTGCTCTCACTTCCATCAAGTACATGCCAGCGACTTTCACTGCATGTGTGTTGGATCTAGTGATTGGAGAAAGCAAGTATCGCATTACTTTTTCTGAGGAGCTCAGATATTGGCATTGTGAAGCTTGGCCTTCTCATAGGAGCCCTTCACTTTCAGATATGTTGCCTCAGATTGTAGGCATGTGACAGTACCTCACACGATTGCACGGTTGCTGCAGATTGAGGGCGACCTCCAAGTTGGCAAGATGTCTCCACTGGTGAGCAACGAATGTGGGATGCTTTCCTGCTTGTGTTGCATCTCTGGCAAGATGAGATGGAATAAGGTTCAGTGAGCATAGGTTGTTTATGTAGGTGAACATATATTTCTGAACACTCTATTGATAGATGTGTGGTTTGTTCAGGTAAGTATAGGCACAGCCAAAGGTGCGCAGGTGGCAACGGCTGGCGTCTTTAGCTTATACATCATCACTGCTGCCCTTGTGGTCTTCAAGCTTCTCCCACCCAATTGCCTTGTAAGTAACCCACCCACCAGCATGCCACTCTGCAAATGAGAGCAACATGCGGAGAGGATCTTTTAGATTTGCTGTGTGTCTAGGTCAATCTGCAACTGACGAAGGGTCATCTTTTGCTGGTCTTTGCTGCCTGTTTGTATCCTGGGGCCACTCCGTAAAGCAGTCGTATAATCAGATAGAATTTATTATACGTCAGTAACTTGTGTCTCTTCCTCGTCAGGTTGGCGCTTTAATGACACTGCCACTTGGCAAGCTTGTAGTTGACTTTGTTTCCAAGAACCACATGGTATCCCTAACCCCTTACTTCTGGCATTTGAATGTCTCGCTGCTTCTCAGTCTTCCTTTACACACTTTCACTACAATTTCAGCACCAGTGTGTTATTAATATGCTGTATCCCAATCTTACTCCTGGTATTGACATGCTCTTTCCCCAGGACAAGAACCTCATTTTCATGGCCAAGTATTACTGTGTGAGGTTGCATGTGGTTTTTGGCTTTATGCTGGCCTTGAGTCTGACATCAACCGTATCATTCCCCATCAGACCTTTCTGGTAGGCTGGATCTGAAACTGCTTGCATTATTGTCACAACATGAGTCAACCCTTGCTGTCGCCACTTACCCTTCTTAGATCATGTTGATTTGTCATCCACATCTCCATCTTGGTCCTACCGTATTGCTCCTACTATATTGAGTCGCTTGATGCTTTAGGTTGTTGCAAGAAAACAGTACACCAGTTCATGTGGAATGTGTCCTTGCAAGCGCAAACAATGAGACCACTTGCAGCAATGTATGTATGCAGCCAAAGGGCAGGACCGGAATGTCATTTGCTGCTTGCATCCTTTCTGAGTACAAAGTTATTTGGAATCGTGATGAAACCATAAGAAATGTAATAGCGGAGCCACATTGTACTTGAGGCATATCTTTAGGCATTAAAGTGGTCTGTACTTACTTTTGAGATCCTCTGGCATGCATGCATCATCTTGATTCCTGTGAGCGGCACATGATGAACAAGGGAAAGGACAGCATCATTCGAAGCCTGTGGCCGACCACATACTTAAGTATTCGGTCGTGCCGCATGCACATGTTGACACCCACTTGATCTCTGATGCCCCTCTGCAACTTGTGAATGTTGGACCAGGCGCACAAGTTAGTGCCTGTCGATATTCACATCTTCGGAGTCACTGTGGACGGGTGCTGCACTTTAAAGTCCATATTGAATCATAGAAGCCATCATATGCGTCGCTTTGTTCTCACGCACGCTTCGCAGCATGTCTATTAAGATGTATGACTTTAGCAAGATGGACTTGATGCAGCCAACAGCTGCAATTTCATGGGTCCTAACCAACTTCACTCCGCTCCTACACAATATATTTGGGAACGTCGAGTCTCTGAAATTAGAATTAGTTATACACGTGCCTTCTAAGTCGCCATATCTATACTGTAAAATGTATCGACAACAGCATCAGTTTCACAAGCAGCGAGTCAGCTCAGGTCATTCGCTACCATTCGGTGCCTCTTAAGGCAGCTCTGGCCTTCACACCCCAGACGGTGGCCTGCGCACTGTCCAGCTGCCCAACTGACATCATTGGTCTGCTCTACGGTCTTGACTGTCCAGGTCACTTCCGGACCAACGAGATTGTTCAGTATCGACATCAGGATCCCTCTAACCCTTCAATCTAAGCAAAGAAGACATGGATACACTACTTGGTATGAGCAGCTGTGGTGCACTTGCCGCTTCTTTCTGAGTGTGCAAGGTGTGCCCCTAGAGGTAATCAAGAGGGGCACCACAGCCGCCTCACAGAGCAGCATCCAAATACATGTCCATGCTAATTGCTACATCCGCTCAACTACAAGGCCCCCGTCGGCTAGCCCAGCAGCCATCTAAGCTGCCATGCGGCCATCACGGACAACCGAGGGCACCTGCAGAGCTAGGCTCCAAGCTCTCAATTGCCTCGACAGAGTCAAGTGTGACCCGGACTGGATGGTGCAACTAATGAGCATCGCCACCTAGACGATGCAATAGACAAGCTCGAGCCTGGGCCGAAATAATCAACCTGCGGTCTTCCTCCTCTGTCAGCCACCTTCGTAGCTATGTACACCTGTACACTCTCTCAAGGTCGTACCTCTCAGCACTGCATCGCTCCTCTGTCATGGCTTGCAGAAGAGCAGCTTTTGCAGTGGTGTCGAGGCACAAGCAGACAGCTTGAGAAGACCATCATGCTGCAGCAAGCTTGAGGAGGCCGTCCTCCCGGAGGTTGGCAACAAACCGCTGCCCAACAACTGAGATCATCTTCACGAAGACAGCCGGCTCTCCCAGTGGTGCAGGCACCCGTATCCTACGGCCCGTCACCCACGTGACGTCTCCATATACCTTACCCGTCCACACGTGCTCCCACTGCTCGCCTGGCGGGAAGTACACGAGCACCCGCACAGTGCGGGGGTTCAGAACGGGGGCGACCAGTATCTCAGAGCCGACCAGGAATTGCTGGTACGTGATGCGCCGCACGTTTGGGTCCTTGGGGTAGTGCAAGAACAGGTGGCGCACAACTGGCAGCCCTCTGCTCGCACCTTCCTGCAGAGACAAAACACTGAATGTCTGTAACTTATTTAACGTCCACTGAAGTTGCTAAACAGACCAGTCAGGAAAGCGGGATCCAGCAAGGTAAGCATGCAAGATCTCTCTTGTCTCCATCACCAAGCTCGTCAACTGTTACTAGCACTTTGCTAAGCATCTACCAGGATCTTGCAGGAAAGCTGATAGCAAACAATGACATGCATAGCCACAAGGATGCAGATGTGCAGCTTGACCACCTTTACAAGTTGGACCCGGTAAAACTCCCAGGCTTTGTACAAACGCGCACAGCGGTTGAAGTGAGAGTAAGTAAGACTGTTGCTATAAAATTGGGAATTAGCTGAGGGCTGATTTCCCTGCACAAGACACGTTGCTAGGATCAGCTCTTGGCAAACCCACAGATAGTACTGCTATGCTTCTCAAACCATGTCATCATGTGATTAGAACCTAGACCTTTAGCCAGAAGGTAGTGGTATGTCATTGGCCCATAGGAGTCGGTCGTCAGCGAAGGTCATAGCTTATGCTCCACAGGCTTCTTGATACAACTGGCAGTAACCAACTACCTCGTGAGTCCGGAAGATGACAGTAAAAGCATTGAGCTCCATCCATCTGAAAAGTAGGTCTTGACTCCTCTGATACTTGATGATAGGATGCGGCACTGTTGTATAGCTGAGCAGGCCACCAAGTACAGCAGAGAACCACATCTTTAGTGACATAACATGTAATGACAGCCAAGGTACCATAGCTGTCAAAAACAAGGCCAGAAAGAAAGTAATAGGACCACTCTCTTCGAAAGCAGTGCGTGACGCTGCAAAAAAGCAGCTAAGTGTTCTTCAATCGGCATATCTGACAGGCTAAGCCCTTGGTTATGTCACAATTATTCAAGTGGTTGAGCATAGGCTTCACCCTCCAATGTCAGAGTGGTTGAAAGCAAAGCCAGAGAGTCCACTGCTGAGAAGTGCAGTGACTGCACTCTTGATACCATCGTGCCGTTGCCAGCTTACCATCTGCGCGCGAGTTTATAATCTCTAGGCAAGTGAGTCATGGACCTGACAACTGCTCTCTGCCTAAGAGCAACTTGCAAGAGCATGGACCACTTAACCAAAGGTCAAGAATTGACGCGTTCATATCTACGGCCAGTCAGTCAGAGCTCCTGTCAGATGATTATCCTGCCATGAGTGGCACAAACTCTGCCATTCTCAGGTTGAGCCAGTGCCCGGGCATGTTGACAAGTGCTTGACTTGCAGGTCAGTCGTGGTCAGGAGCAGCACTGAGCTTACTTGGTCTCCAAGCCAGAACAGAGTGCAGTGCCTTGGGCTGCCCCGGTAACCTGACCTCATGAAGAACACCAAGCCCTCCTCTCGAAGCTCCTGAGACCTGTCATCCTCTTCACTAGCTACTTCCCAAGGGTCCTGATTTTCCTTAACATAGTTTTTCTTCATCCAGTGGCCATCTGCTGCCAACCACTCCGCAATGTCTACGTCCCTGCCGTAGTCCTCAAGCAGTGGGACATTTACAACGTCCTCAAACTCCCCATCCATCTGCTCCAGAGTGGGTTCCGCATTTGCAGTATGCGGCTTCACTTCGTCTTCCACCAGCTTTGGCAGCGGTCTGTCATTGCACTCGTGGCAGTGGTTGGCTGCTTCTACTTCAGTCTTGCTGCTCTGAAATAAGTCATCTGACAGCATGCTGGAGATGTAGCTCCCTCCATCTCCTTCCGATGCTTCTTGTCGCACCTGACCACTAGCTGAGATACCAACCTCGAGCTCTTCCACGACTTGCCTGTTGAGCTCTGCCCACATCTCTGGGTAGCGATTGTGCGCTGTCCTGGCATCCTCTCCTGGACTCAAACAGCAGCTTAACGCAGGATGTCAGTGACTTAAGTGCAAGGAGTATATGGTCTGATTATAAAACCACATATTACCACCTGAAAGAAAGTCGGAGAGATGTTCACCTGAGAAAAGAGCAGCTTCGAATGGCAGCGCCTCGCAAAAGTCAGCCATCCAGCCGCTGATCCCGAGCTTGACCATGCCCTGTATGAGCTTGTGGTACCAGGCCTTGCTTGCCGGGTTGGTCAGGTCGATCATCGCTGCGCTGAAGTTCGTGTTCTGTATCATGATTGTGCTGCCCTGCTTGTCAACGACCACCAAATTCTCCTCTGCAAAACAAGGCGGAGTACCAATGTAAATTGATGCGTGGCAGGATACAGCTCAACAGAAGACAACCCAGTTGTACATGTGCCAAGATGAAATCTCATTAAGTCCACTATATGAGGCCGGCATCCTAAGCTGAGCTAGATATAGCTGCCACATCCATTCACAGCTTACTCAGAGCTTCCGAGAAGAGATCCCTCCTCCTATTGAGCTTCTGAGTCACTTCAGCAAGATAGGGATTGACGTATGCCAAAACTCGAACATCCTTGGACCTTAAATATCTCACAAGCTTCGACCAGTTGGGATAATGCTCTTGGTCAAGCTCCCAGTTCCACCAGAGCTGCTTCCCTATGCTGGTGTCCCGCTGGCCACACCAGTCCTGCATAGAGAGGCGGCACGGTCAGTAATTGAAGCCGAGCACGACAGAGATTACACGGGCTTCAATTAACAAGTATGCACAAGCTGAAGACAATCTGGACCAAGATGACAAGACCTGATCAGCAAGGGCCTAAGACCAAGAGATGCGATTACAGGCCTCTATCAAGAAGGAACACCTAGTAAGGGCTAGGTCCTAGGGCATCCTACTGGTGACCAGGTAGAGGGGGTTGTCAGTGACCTGCAGCCAGAATGCAGCCACAGGTGTGCGATCACTCAACAGATGCCTGAATACATCGAGCACTTTGGCAGTGCCGCCTTGCATGCCAACAATTGCTCCCGAAAGTATCCAGCTTGGGAGCTCCCTCATTCTCCCCACACATTCTGTGTAGTGCTCAATTATCTCTAATGGCGTTTCTCCTTGGACTATCCTCCCACTCAGATGCCCAGCATGAATCTACAAATCTCAAACAGGTGAAGCACTGGCTTACAGATGCATACTTTCTTTTAGTCTGTTGTCATCACAGCTGCCTGCCTTGCTTCCTGGCTCCAGCGGTAGTCAATGAAAAGGCAGAAAACGTCTAGGATCATAGGGGAGGACAAAGCCGACCTGGATTTGCACGCAGTCCTTCTGCCGGAAATCAAATAAGCAGTACTCATGACAGTCCAGGTACACACAGCTCATATGAGAGGTGATGTACTGCATGACAGTATCCAACCTGCCGCTGGTCAGCAACTCAAGCGACCTCAACGAACCCAAGAACCTGACCAGCAACGCTGCCATCTCGAAGATAGACTGTCTAAGTCCTCGGGCCTTCTTTGCTGTACTGGATAACTGCCAGACGGACCTTAAAACTTAGCTATATGAAGCCAAGCACGAGCTCCTAAGGGACACATTCAGACAGTCAGGGAGTCAGTCATGCGATGGCTCCACCTGTGGCACGGGGGCGTACGTGGTGTGCCAGGAGCCGCCGCCCCTCTTGGAGAGGATGTTCGCAGCCCATGTCACCGGCTGATCACCCCTCCCAATGCCCTGCGTCAAGAAAACGCAATGCAGGTGGCACCAACTTATCAGTGACCCAATCTTGTAGATTTAGCAAAGATAGAGCTTATAAGCCCAAGAGAAACTTGAAAGTATTACTCACCTCTCAATGTGACTGCAAGTAGCTACAACAACTATTTCAATCCACCAACTTCCAGACCTCCAACTATGACAGGTGCTCGAGGTGGGCGGCAGCAGACTTGCTCTTGGACGAGGATGGGGACGCGGCGGCCCTTCATGTCGAAGTACGAAAACTGCTCGCCAAAGCCAAAGAAGCCCTCGCTCGTGCTCGATGCGTACGTCAGCTGCCCAAGGAAATAATTGCTCATGTTATGCTGCCTGAGCTTGGGCCAAAGTGAGCCGATAGGCCTGGCAAAGGCACAAAGCTAGGACAGACTGCATCTGCTGCACCTGCAAGCAAATACAGATTGGTCAAAGGATTGGAAAAACTAATAGTATTGATGGGGCTTGCGCAGGAGGTCTGGTTACCTGGATGCGATTGAGGTCCGTGGCGCTCCCAGCTGCTTTCCACTGCTGCAGGATCGGCCGCAGTGTGCGGTGGTCGCCTGACATGACCAGACGGCGCCACCTGCCAGGTTGGTGCTATTGTGAATAATATGCATATGACCACTTGAGTTAAGAGACAGAATGTTTTCAAGCAGAATACAGTAGATACTAACAACGAATATTGCTAAAGAAGTACGTTCAGAAACCCTTTCTCTACTAGCTCAGCTGTTAAGTGCGCTGAATCAAGTGATCGAGGATGTAGCAATAAAGGCCTGTCGCTTGGCTGGCTGCAGGTGGCTGAAATGCCATTCTGTGCGCTTGGCGGCTTACCGACGCAGGCGGCCCATGAGGCCGGGCCTGGAAGGCTGTGCGAGCTTGTTGGTGGGGCCCACGGTAGAGCCAGCGGTGACGTCATACGACCACCACCACCGCCGCGTCGAAGGCCGCTGGCTGCCGCGCCCCGAGGGCCGGCCGCCCGACCTGGCGCCCGCGACCGGCGGCGGCGGCTCTGCCATGGGGGCATCGGCCAGCGCTGTCTCGGTGCAGCCCCACTTGCCCACGAGCTCGGCGACCTCGCCGTCGCTCCCGGGCGCCTCCGCCTTGCACCTGGCGCTGCCGGCTACGTCGGCGAGGGCCCTGCGGCTCCCGCTCTTTCTGATCGCCCGGTCAACCCTCTTGGCCGCTGCGCGCCTCGAGCCGCCGTAACTGCCGCTGTCGCCGCCGGCGCCGACGCCATTGCCAATCACGGCGCTGCCCTCCTGGCTGCAGCCATCGCCGTCATCCTCCTCGTCGTCAGACTCGTCACAGACAAAGGCCGGCGTTTCCAGCTCGATGGAGAACTGGAGGCTGTGCGGCGTGCGCTCCTCGAACGTGAGCGTGTACCGCACGCTGAGCTCGCAGCGCGGCCGCTCGGCCAGGCTGAGGCACGCCGCAACGTTGCGCGCGTGCTGCAGCCTCGGCCGAAAAGCCGCGAAGCCCCGCCGGCTGGCGACTCGAACTAGCGCACTGTCGGAGAGGACGCGGCGGAAGTGGCGCCGGACGACCTTGCGTGCCGACAGCGGGTTGGAGTAGATGTGCCCCGACACGACAACCTTGGCGCCCGGCGCCGGCGGCGGGAGCTCGGCGGCCATGGCTGCGTCCAGGACGCTCCCGCTGCTGCTGCCGCCGCTCGAGGCGCTGCCGCCGCCTTCAGAGGCCCCGGCGCTCGCCTCGCCGTGGCCGTCACCGCCATTGCCGGACGAGCTCCGCGCCGCAGGCTCGTCGCCGCCATTGGTAGTCCGCAGCTGCGGCGTAGCGGCCAAGGCGGCTGCAGCGCCAGCAGTCTCCGTCGCCGCCGCCACGGCCGCGTCCAGCTCCTCCCACACGTCGCCGTCGTCCGCGGCGGCGGCGCCGGCCTCCCCGCCGCCGCCGCCGGCGGCGGCGGCGGCGACGGAGCGCACGCTCTCGATGGTCTGGTGGCGCACCACCAGCAGCACCTTGTCGTGCACGCCGAACGAGCCGCGGCTCTCCTCCACCGTCGCCTCCCCCAGCGCCGCCGTCACGAACGCCCTGGCGCGGCAATGGGAAGCGCCGTCAGGAGCAGACGAGAGGCGACGACGGCGACGACGGCGGCGCGCCTCGGAGCTCGGCCTAGGGCTTCAAGCGTCTGCGGCTCAGGCCCCACCGCGCCCGGACCTGTGCGGCAGCGAGGCCCAGAGCGCGCGCGCGGGCGCCGCGCGGTGGCGCACGGCCAGGACGCCGCCGGCGTCGGGAGATCGGAAGAGCGTCGTGTNCGCATGGCCCGCCGCGCCGCGCGCCGCGGATCGCGGCGGGGGGCGCGGCGGGGGGCTCGTCAATCCGGACCAGGGCTGACTGGCGGCCGACGTGGGCGCCGACGTCGACGTTTCGTTCGGCCAGACCGGCGCCCGTCGGCTGGCCGGTCACAGCCGCCGGCACTTCGCTTCTTGGTGCCTTCCGGCCCTTCGGACCTCATTCACTCTTTCTGGGCTGGCCTCTCCCAGTCTACCATATGCGGCTATCCATGTCTCAGCGGTCCATTGGCCCCGCCTTGCACCCCGCGTTCTGGCCGGACTATCGCTGCTCTCTCTCTCTCTGGTGCATCTGCGTGCTGGCCGTGCTCTCGCTGCGGCCTCCGGCTTTCGTCAGGGGGATAATTTACCGGCAGCTAGTCTGTCGGATGTGAGGCTCCTCACTCGTGACTACGAAGTGGTCCATCCTCCCCCGTTCTGCCATAGCCTCTTCAGGCCCCGCAGTCGCTGCTTAGCTCGTAGTTTGGGCCCTTCGAACCTTGTCAATTCTTTTCGGGCTGGCTTCTCACAGCCCTTGCCCCCATTGGGAGAGCCACTTCTTCTGGTGGGTTGGCACCTCAGTATAGCTTGTCTGATATGCATGTGCTCACTCGGGGATATTTAGTGTCCCCCTTAGCCAGCTCATTACCAAGTTAAGTTAACGGGACATTTGTAAGGCTAGAATTGGCCTCCCTTTCAATTTCATGCGTACCGCGCGCCTTCTCTCTGCAGCCTCTGGCTTTCGGCAGAAGTGGTTCTCCCAATGGGGGCAAGGGCTGTGAGAAGCCAGCCCGAAAAGAATTAACAAGGTTCGAAGGGGCCAAACTACGAGCTAAGCAGCGACTGCAGGGCTTTCGGCAGGGCTCTTGGGTCCCAGTGGCTCGACCTGCTGGCCAGGCTTGCGCGGCGCCCTGTGTCCCGCAGGCTAGGTGAGCAGGCTGCCTTCAACGCCGCTGGCTCTTTGGCCCAGGTCTACCGCATGCGGCTGTCCATCTCTCTTCAGCCGTCCATGGCCCACGCCTTGCACCTGCGTGCTGGCCGTGCTCTCGCTGCAGCCTCTGGCTTTCGTCAGGGGAATTGTTTTCCGGCAGCTAGTCTGTCGGACTTGTGGCTCCTCACTCGTGCTTACTGGGAGGTTCATCCTGCCCCAGTTCTGAGCTAGCGCTTATGACCCCTTCGTAGTTTGGCCCCTTCGACCCTTGTCAATCCTTTTCCGGGCTGGCTTATCACAGCCCTTGCCTCCATCGGGAGAGCTACTTTCTCTTGTGTGCTGGTCTCTCACAGCTATCGCGTTACAGTAGAGGCGTGCAGGCCGCGCCTTGGTTGCTGCCTCCGAGTTCCGTCAGGGCGACGCTTTTCCGCCCTCTAGTTTCTCTGACTTGCACTTACTGACTAGAGGTTATTGAGTGCCCACCTGCTGACGTCTTGGAGACTGGTATCCTGCTTTTTGCGCATTCCGGCCATTTCAGACCTTGTCCATTCCTTTGGGCTGGCCTCTCACAGCCATTGCGGTCAATTTGGAAGAGCTATTTTCCTTTCACTGAGGAGCTATCTCTTTGCTGTTTCTTTCCTGGAGGCTCGGTGCCTTCCGGTCGTGTGTCCTGCTACCGCATGCGGTTATTTATGTCCCTACAGGGGTCCCAAGCGCTTGCTTTGCACCGCCGAGCCGGTCGCGCCCTTGCAGCAGCCTCTGGCTTGCACAGCGGGGTTGCTCTTCCTCCCCTCAGCTCATCTGACTTCCTACTGCTGACACGGGGGACTAAGAGCGCCCTGTCTGCCTCAGAACGGGTCTCCATTATGAACACCTGTATGCATCTGGCTGGCCTTTTACAGCCGCTCTTCTAATATCAGCACCCGCATTCTCTTCTTTGCAGCAGCTACTTCATTGCTGTCAGCCACCCCGTCCTTTCTGCAAGTTACTCTGACGTGCAGCTGCTGACTAGGAATGTTGAGCACCCATTCGTCGTAGCCAACTTGCGTAGATGTGTGCCTCTGCAGCGCTTTCCGGCCCCTTCGGACCTTGTCGAGTCAATCTTGGGCTGGCCTTTTACAGCCATCGCCAGCTTTTGGAATAGGTTTTTCCCCCTTCCGTGCTGAGAAGCAGCTCAACGGAAGGGGGCAAGGGCTGTGAAAAGCTAGCCCACAAAAGAAGAAAGAAGAAAGGAAAATACAATACAAAACAACAAACAAGGAGGTCCGAAAACTCTCTTGCTGAAGTAAGTACAGCAGAGGCCGGTACGTCAAGCAATCAGTGGAAAGTGACGATATGTCCAGTGACCTTCCCAGTACGTTGGAAGCAGCACCATGGCGATGAAGCAGCAATTGTGCTGATGTAGCAGTGATAGCCTGCACAGGGTGCAAGAATCATACCTTCTCCAAGAGGACAAGCGTTCTGGGCTCCCACAGTTGTGACTCGAGATGTTTTGACTAGCAGTTCAGTAAGAGACGACGCGTTAACTGCACATAAAGTACAGCTCATGTCCTTGTTCGTGTAGTGTGAAAGGCTGCAATGTTCGTGTAGTGTAAAGGGCTGCAATAAGGTCTGTTCAGGCTAAGCACATCAGTGAGGGGCGACATCTGAATGCTGCAGTTTTCTCTCCTTCCCATGACATGGAAAGTATGTGGATCCACAATCAGGTGCGTAGATGGAGTTGCATTCGGCTTGCCATCAGGCACGGAAAGAATGGGGCAAAACTGTAAGGTGCTTTCGACCTCTGCTAATGTCTGGACGCACCAACCAATTGGCAAGGTCATCCACCGTGCAAGCATGAGAAAGTGGCGAGGACGGTAGTCGCACTACTAACCTACGTGACTTGCAGGGGACGGGCAACGTTGCGGCCTTGGAGACATAGATGCAAACCCCTGCTCAATGTCAAGTGGGCCCGCAGCCCGCGGGAAAACCCACTTGACCGTGGGCAGGCAGACTCGAGTCGAGTGCAGTATAAGTAATACATGCCCCTGTTACTACTTCACAGTCTCTAAGTCTGCTGCTGGGTCTACTGGGCAGCCTGCCAGAATGAGTTGTAGTACGCGGAGTCATCCACCACTTGTGGCCCGACCTGGCTTCGTGGGCAGTTCTTGAAATTTGGCAGGTCTGTGAGTATCGGCGAGCCTGCCTGCACTCCAAAGTCCTGGTTCGCAGCATCAATGAATTGGAGATCTGTTTGCGTTGCATCCGTGCCATTGTACACCTGAAGGAGCTCCGAGAGACCAGCATCAGTATACCTCAATGCGTGAGCTCTCAACACAAGGTGTGCGGCATGCAGCGTCTCTCAAATGAGTGATGTGTACGTTTCATAAAATCACTGCTGCTTGTGATGCGCATAATCTAGAGCTGGGTAAGAAAGTATCAATGTCAGTATCAGGACACATTAGCAGAGTCAGTGTCGCGCGTAAGAGCATACCAGTTGACCAATCGAGTTGAAGTTTGGCACGTTGGTCAGATTGGAGCACTGAGTGAACTGTGGCGTCTTCTGGTACTTGGGTGGCGGAGCAACGAGAATGACCTGTACGTCGTTCTTGGTCGGCATGCCACTGCACTTGCCCGTCACGTCTGCGGTCGCATTCGTCTGCTCCGGCGGGTTGCAGTCGAAGCCGTCCACGGTGGTGCGATCGCACCAGCCGTCGAGGAAGGGCGCGGCGGCCAATACGTCGGCGTTGGTGGCCCACAGCGTCTGCCACCGGTAGTCCCAGTAGTCGCCCGGGTCCTTGAAGCAGTTGTTGTCGAAGTAGTTCTGGCATGAGATCCAGGCCGACAAGCCGCCCCGAATCTCCACCATGAGAACCGATGAGATGGAGTTGAAGTGGCCCGTGTTCAACTTGATGCCCGCGACCGGCTGGATGCAGACACCGCCCTCGATGAGTGTATCGGATGAGGCATAGTCGAGGTAGTAGCATGCATTGGCCTGATCGATGTAGTTGCACGACAGCGTGTTGCCGGGGTTGTCCCAGTGAGTGTCAAAGTAAATTCCTCCAGTATCACCAGTGAGCTGCTTTGACAGCCCTGCAGCCAAGATGGAGTGTGCAGGCAGTGAGACATGAGACATTTCATATTTATGGTTGTATATAGTAAGACGACTTAATATGGAAATTGACAACCTCAAAACGATCTCATGCATTCATTAGCTATGAACTGATGTAATTCTAGTGCTCTGAATATCTCGGTTACTGTGTGGAGCGAGCTGGCCATGGACGCCCAGCCATGTCCTTTAGAGTTGTAACGAAGAAAGCAAGAGTGTATGGTACATGAAATCCTCAACGATTATTGTCTTCGCTACTTGCTGCAAGGAGTGCATCATTTTACCGGCATGAATGTAGTTATTGTTTGCTGTATTCCACATGCAGTCACCAACATTGTGTACGCCCTGGCCAAATTGCAACGATGTCCACCGATAGTCGCGGATGATGTTGTTTGACACGGTAACGCCAATGGCCCCGTTTGTCAGGGCCACGCCGATAAAGCCGCCTGCATTGAAGGTGGAACGATGGCCGATTAGCTGTCACGCTGGAAGGCAATTCACATCCTTACATGAAGAACGTGTGCTTCCTCAAATGTTACCCAGTATTGCAGTAATGGTCCATAATCGTTGGCTCTACTTCTGGCAGCTTAAGGTGCCGTCCTCTCTTTTAGAGTATTGTCACATTGTGACGTGCGCCCAAGTGGCACTGATCTCTCCGCATCACGTATTTCCAAAAGTCGTTCCTCATGTTGTGGTCAGTACCTGTGATGTAGTTGTTGGACACTACATTGTTAGACTTGATGGCCTGCATGCCATCCCCAACGTTCTGGAACCGCACATTGGCGTAGTCGGCGAGTGGGGTGTACATGACCATGCTGTCGACCAATGTGTTGTTGCTCTGGACAATGTCCACGCGGCCGTGTGTCGTGCCCTTGGCTAGCTGGATGTAGGTGGACAGCAAAACGTATACCGCGGGGCAACCATAGGAGTTCGGCTTGAGGCCTGGCATTGAAAGGGCCCAGGTCCATCTGAGCAGATTTAGTGTGGTGGGGGGGG
>WELB01000063.1:454383-495028 GCA_009602725.1 Spirogloea muscicola
TTTTTTTTTTTTTTTTTTTTTTTTTTTTTTTTTTTTTTTTTTTTTTTTTTTTTTTTTTTTTTTTTTTTTTTTTTTTTTTTTTTTTTTTTTTTTTTTTTTTTTTTTTTTTTTTTTTTTTTTTTTCGCTCACGCCGCCGCTCCGTCGTCGCAGAGTCGGCGGCGCCGAGCCTGCTGGCCGTGGCGCCCTGCAACGGTGCACGCATCGTGGCGTCGCGGCACGGCAAGCGCATCGCGCGGCTGGGGCGGCCAGCGGACCAGCGCCGCGCGCTCCTGCGCTCGCTGGTCACCGAGCTGCTGCGCCACGGGCGCATCCGCACCACGGCGCCGCGCGCGCGCGCCATGCGCAAGTACGTGGACCACGTCATCACGCTGGCCAAGGCCGGCGGCCTCCACGAGCGCCGCCAGGCGCTGGGCTTCGTCCTCGACACCACGCTCGTGCACTCTATCTTCGCCGAGGCGCCCGGGCGCTACGGCGAGCGCGACGGCGGCTACACGCGCATCGTCCGCACCATGCCCCGCCGCGGCGACAACGCCCCCATGGCCTTCATCGAGCTTGTGTAGGCCGCCCATGTGGGCCTCGAGCTTGTGTAGGTGGCCCCGAGGCTGCGCCGGCAGCCCATGTGAGGCCGGACGCAGCCCACCTTGGCCGCGCCTCTCCGACCTCCCTCCTCGCTCCCCTCCCTGCTCCCTGTTCTGTGATTAGGCTCGAGCTCTGGGCCCCACCACCGTTCTCGGGGCTCGGAAACAGCAGACTGCAGAGGCCAGGTCAAAGCCGTCGCAGAGGCCGCAGCCTGTTGGCATCCACGCAACACCTGATCTGCACAGGCTCCTGTTGGCCCCTCACCCTTTGCGTCCATGGCCACCTGATGATCTCTACGTCTAAGCTCCCCACTTTCTCTGGGTTTCCGTATGTCGGATGGGCACGGATCATTGAGATGATGGAGGCCTTTTCTGACGGCAGCTTGGCACAGTGGGAGGCTGAGTGAGCCTTGTTCATTGAGAAGACCACCTGTAGTGTGACACAGCTTGCTTTTCTGCTGGGGGCGTTCCGCAACTACGTCCTGCAACTCCTTGATTACTATACTCTACACTTCAAAGGGCCACATGGTGCCACCTTACTAGCCACTCTCTAGCACACTTCTGGCACAGCTGCTGGCACTCCTGCAAGTGCCCCTCCAGCCAGTTCTGGGGGGATCAATGTCGACTTGGATTTCTGCATATCTCGTAATCAGACCAACGCAGCTGCAGTGACCTATTTCCGCTTCCGATCCACGCAGGGGATGAGGCAACCAATAGTGCATGAAAGGTTGAAAAGGATCCAAATATGTACTAAACGGCTCCTTGAGGCTAGAATGGTACAAAGGGAGCCAATGAGTGCTCTCATATAAGCAGGGGGGCGCTGTGAGCAGCCTCAGCAACCGCTCGCCATTGAGCCGTTGAGCCTGCAGATGGACGGAGAGCTATGGAACTAATATCTCAGAGCGGGCTCACCCGCCAATGTGCACCATGGGCCGATTGGCTGTCTGTGCAAGCTCAAACATGCCTGCATGCGCCGCCTTCTTCCGCTTCACCTGCACAATTGGTGGTCCCATGGCATTGAATGAGGGAGGGCGACTGCAGAATCAACATGATGCAAACAGTTTGCAGCACGTTGGCTTGTCCAGAAGTTGCTATTAATTTGAGCTGAAAGAATCGGAAAGAAACTGAAAGAACCTGACTTAGACTGGTCCTGTAAAGAGCGACATCCATGTCGGGCTATTGTATAAGCTGCTTACAGCTTGGTTAATTATCTCCTGCAGGCTGGTGTTACTTGCGCCAGCTCGCAGCGCGTCACGTAGGCTCACCTGCGGCACAAGGTGGTGTTTCTCTCCTTAGGCAGCCGTCAACAAGGCAGAGCTACGAGCAGTCGCTATTTGTATTCGTGAGTGACACAAGCAAGCATCCGTGTGCAGTGAACAACCTCTGCCGGCCCAAAGAGGCAAACTTTGAGGTTGCCATCGGCCATGAGGCGCAGGCGGTTGCAGCCAGCACAAAAGTGCTCAGTCATGGACGTTATGAATGACACAGTGCCCTCGTGGCCAGCAACCCGGAAGTTCTTGGCTGTCTCTGTGGGATGGTCGTCTAGCCGCTGGATGTCCGGATGCCTTGCACGCTGCCAAGCAGGTGCAAAGCAAAGAGAGAATCGTTAGTCCCATAGACCTTAAGAGGCTTCATGGAGGGTAAGGAGCAGGACCGCCTCCGGGGTGTGAGGTTGGGGGGGGGCTCACAATCTTGGCCATGGCTTCCGCATAAGGCACCAGCTTGGTTGACCGCCAGACATTACCATCAAAGGGCATGAACTCAATGAAGCGCACATTAATTGGCCGATCCTCCGTTAGCGTGACAAAATCACACAGCTCATCGTCATTGAATCCGCGCATGAGCACACAGTTGACCTGCATCGGCCAGGGGCTCTAGTCAGGAGTTGCCTGCTGGCTGGCTGCCGCAATGCTAAGTTCTTGCAAAGGAGGACAGCTTCAAGCTTGCCGGCTCCACCAAGCCACCAGTAATGAGGTAGCGCCGCACCTTGACGGGCTTGTACCCGAGTGCAAGCGCAGCATCGATGGCTTCCAGGACCTTGTGGTGGCCGCTGCGGCGGGTGAGCAGCTCGAACTTGGCGGGCACAAGCGTGTCGAGGCTGATGTTCAGTTGGCCGAGGCCTGCAGCACGGAGCGCTGGCAGCTTGCGGGCCAGCGCCAGGCCGTTGGTTGTCATAGCCAGCGTCCGCAGGCCCTGGTTCAGCCGCACCAGCGGTGGTCTAATCAGCTTGGGAAATCAATCACGCCACCTCTCTACACATTCAGCAGAGATGATGATGTTGGCAACGCTCTCTCTTTTGGTTAAACTTTTTCGCTACTGTTGCAGCTAATGCAGATTATGTAATTATGGACAGTGTTACTGACTAAGTAGCACTTTGATGGTGAGGTGCTCTGGTTCACATCCTTTACAAGGGTTACCCAAGCGGTGAGTCAACTACCGGCAGTTCGCTGAGGCGGCGGCAGACGTCGACGATGTCCTTGCGGATGGTCGGCTCGCCGCCGGTGAGGCGGATCTTGTCGACGCCGCCGGCGACGAAGAGCGCCGCGAGGCGCACGACCTCGTCGGCGGCGAGCAGCGCGGCGGGCGGCGAGAGCGCGGCGCCCTCGGCCGGCATGCAGTACTGGCAGCGCAGGTTGCAGCGCTCAGTGAGCGAGATGCGCAAGTAGGTGTGCGCCCGCCCGAAGGCGTCCACCAGCATGTCCGACACGGCGGCGGCGGCGGGCGGCCGCCCCGACGGCGCCGCGGCGGCGTGCNGCGGCGGCGGCGGCGGCTTCAGCGGGGGCCGCGCTGGTGGGCGGCCATGGCGGCTCGGCCCGGGGCGGCGACAAGCCCCGCAACACCCGCGCCGCCACTGCGGCAGCGAGGGCGAGCCCCCCTCTAAGCGACAGGCGCCCGGCTGCCGCCACGAGCCCGCGATCCCCCCAAGAGGCGGCGGCAACGGCGGCGGCGGCGGCGGCGGCGGCGGCTGCGGCGGCGGCCATGGCGGCGGCGGGGCCTGCATCGCGCGGGCTGCAGGAAATGGAGGCCTTGGGCTGCAGCTGGCCCCAACCTCCCTCCTCACCCCCCTCTCCGCTCGCCGCTCAGTACGCTTATCGGCGCCTCGCCTCCGGCGCCCCTGCGGCCGCCGCGACCTCCCTCCAATCGCCAAGCGCGCGCACTTGCTGACGAGAAGAATGCGGCTGCCGATATCATAACAGCGGCTGTGAATACGTATGTAATATACATACTTACAAATAGAAATGTGTTATCATTTTGGAAGAGAAGACGCTTCCAGGAGAGGAGCGGCGGCTGGGAGAGGCCAGCCCGGAAAAGAGGGAAAATGCCAGCCAGGTGCATACAGAGGGTTTCCAATCAGGGCCACTTTACACTCGGTCGGTCGATAGGTCGCGCTGAGGGGTACGTGTCGCGCGGTGAATGGAGCGACCGGCTTCACAGCTTTTGCGCGCCCGGTCGTGGTCACCCGCCACGGAGGCGCCACATCGGGCGCTGACTAGGACGTCTCTGGCCCCCGTCAAGGAGGAAGAGCGCCGCCGTTTGCACATCTGGCGCTGACTAGGACGCCTTGAAAACCCCCGTTAAGGAAGACACAATTCCGTGTGCCACGTGGGTGAGCCCCCGTGCCGCACGTGCAGGCGGCCTCGGCCTCCGTGGCGGCGACCAACCCCTTGACCCGGGGCGACCACTTCTTCCCATTGCGCCATGGACATCTACGGCGGCTACGGGACGAAGTGGTCTTGCCTCCTCCATCGCCTGGCACTGCATGACGACGCCCGCCGACGTAGTCGGGGCGGGTAGCTTGGGGCATTCTAGCGTCCCGCAAGCCATCGTGCATGCAGTAGAATGCGGCTATCATTGAGTCTACAGCGCTCCCAGGGCACTCGCGATACACCAGCGTGCTGGTCGTGCACTAGCCCAGGCTAATGGCTTCCGCGGTGGTGGTTTGGCGCCTCAATATAGCATGTCAGATATGCATGTGCTCACTCGGGGATATGAGTGACCCCCTTGGCCAGCTCATTACCCAGTTAACAGGACATTTGCAAGGCTAGAATTGGCCTCCCTTTCAAGTTCATGCGCACCACGCGCCTTCATCTCTTGACCCGGTGGTCAGCACGCGCGTGACCGACCGACGAGGTGTGGAGTGGCCCATAGCGGCTAGTCGAGCTGTGTGGTGTTGGGCGCCACTTGGCTCTGTGGACCTCGTCCAGTCTTGTCCGATGAGGGTCCTCCCGCCGCGCTGCTGCTGGGGGCCGGCGTGGCCGTGGGGGCGCAGCGCGGCGGCGGGGGGCTGGCTTCGTGCTCGAGGCGCCGCGAGGGCGGGCTTTGAGGGTGCCAGCGCCTCCAGGGCCTGGAGAGTGCTCAGCGCGTCGTCGAGTGTTGCCCTCGTTCCCGGAGACGATGCGCAGAGGCGTGGCAGGATCGTGCTCCACCATCCAGTCCATGCCCAGCACCACGTCGAACAGGTGCTGGGGGTCCACTCTGGCAACACTCGACGACGCGCTGAGCACTCTCCAGGCCCTGGAGGCGCTGGCACCCTCAAAGCCCGCCCTCGCGGCGCCTCGAGCACGAAGCCAGCCCTTAGACGCGCTGCGCCCCCACGGCCACGCCGCCCCCCAGCAGCAGCGCGGCGGGAGGACCGTCATCGTCGAAGCGGGGTCGCGTCCACCGCTGTGTGACTGGCCTTTCCCAGCCCCTACCTTCTGTGGGCGAGCACTTTCTTCTTAGTACACCCATTGTCATCATTAGGATGTGTGATATGTGACAAGGAGGAACTCTTGTCACAAAACGAGGCAAGCCCTGCACTGAGCGATGGAGCATGCCCAGGCGTTCATGCGGCTGTTTGTTTCCTTGGATGGTCGTGCACGGGGCGTTTGGCAGTCACTGGCCGGACCTTCTGCGGCGGCTTGCCCCGGGCAGGCAATCAATCGTCGGCAGGGACAGCAAGGTGAGCTGCCGACTTCAATGTCGCCGGGTCGCTTGCCCAGGTTTTCCGCATACGGCTATCCATTTCCTTCCAACATTCCCAGGCTCACGCAGTGCACTTGCGGGCAGGCCGAGCTTTGGCTGCTAATTCTGTGTTCCGTCGGGGTGACTCATTTCCAGCTGCAAATTATCCGACTTGCGGCTCCTAACCCGGAAGCTCCCATACGCTGTAGTCTCTTGCATAGCTGGATGGAAGGCCTGAGTGGCCAAGTACAAGGAGAAGCACATGTACAGATGTACATTACCTGCGCTGAGCAGACCTGCTCAGTAACCACGGACTGCGACGTCCTTCTGCAAACTAAGGAAAAGAAAAACCAGCCCGAAAGGAGTGGTCCATAGCCATGGCCACTGATTAGCACAAAGAGCAAGGTGTGAATCATGTCTCCATAACTTGAGTTCGTGATCAGAATGCTGCTGCTTGGCTCCACCTTCATCATGTTGTCTCGAAGATAGTAGCAAACATAAACAATGCAGTGGAGACCGGGTCTATTATAGTAAGCAAAGTGAGCAGAGCATTTAATCTAGTAGACCAGTTGAGCAACTATGCTCAAACATCACGCAGCGTGACGCCAAGGTCAGGAGACCGAGACATGAAGTCCTTCAAAACGGGCTGCTGGCTGTGAAAGGCCAGCCCAAAGTGGAATGGACAAGCGAGCATTGATGTAGCAATCTGGACCTGTACTCTCTGCAGCGGTGAAGACAAGCCGTGAGCTGGCTGGTAGATTTGCCGACATGAGGGTCGGTCCTGATATTTGCTGTCCTGATTGGGAAGGAGAACGATCAGCTTCTGTCAAAGTAGTGTGATAGCTGCAAGAGGCCATTCTAAATACAAGGTCCAACAGGAGAGGGCTAGAGAGGAGGGAAGGAAAAGAAGGGGAGGGGAAAAGAGAGTATCTTAGAAGGGGGCGATGCTGTGACTGGCCAGCCTAACATTACGGAGAAAATTTGAAGCGGCCGGAAAGCTAGGATACACAGTACGCAAATGGCTACTACGACTGTGTACTTATAGCCCGGGATCAGCAGCCGCACATCAGGGTAATTTGTTTACAGGCCCCTCTGGAAGTTTCCATTCTTTCTGGGCTGGCCTTTCACATCTGTCACCCCCAGTTTCTCTTGCTTGCTTGCAACCGGAAAAAGGTGACACCGACAGGAGTAGCTCTTCTGAAAGGGTTGAGTGCTGCAAAGGGCCAGCCCACACAATAATGACGAGGTGGTAGCAAGGGGGCGAGAACGTGAAGAAGAACTAGCTCTACCAAAGGGGGCGAGGGCTGCAAAGGGCCAGCCCATAGAGAGTGACAAGGTCTAGCAAGAGAGGGTAAGGAAAAAGAGAGGAAGAGACCCTTCTTCAGTCATTTTATGGGCTAGCTTCTTCTTCTGCTTTCTCCCTACATCTGGGATTCGCGGTCGTTGACACTTTCTCGGCAGCAAGCTAGTCTGACGTACGGCTGCTGACCAGGGATAAAGAGCTCCCATTGGTCGTAGCCACTTGCGTAGGTCTGTGGTACAGCAACTTCGGCTTCTTTGGAAATTGTCTATTCCATATCAAGCTGGCCATGGCCCCCTGCTGGAAAATGCTCTCATGTACGAGGTCAGCAGGAAGCCCCAACATGGTGGACAACCCACTTAGCAACAACAACTGATTGCTTACGAGAGCCACTCAGGAATCAAGGCGAGTTCACTGGGAAAGGCTCTTTCAGATGAGGCGGTGGCTTTGACAGGCCAGCCCAAAAACTCGACAAGGTTTGAAGAAAACCGCTTTGGACCTTGAGCATATCTACTAAGCTGCCTCACAGCTTTCGCTCAATTTTCGAAAGCCTTTTCTATGGTAGGTAACACAATTTCCCTCGCCAACAAGTGGATACTTCGGAGGCAGGAATTTGGCTCTTCCGATGTGGGCGATGGCTGTGAAAGGGCCGCCCGCGGAAGAGTGAACAAGCAGGAAACGTGAGGAGGTTGAAGCATAACCCAGTCCTTCCACCCACTCGCAGAAGTCACGAAGAGCAGTTTCGTGCTTTGTGCGCATGCAGGTTCTTTCAGACCCTGTTCACTCCTTTGGGCTGGCTTTTTCCAGCCCCTATCCTTCTTCTTTGGGCTGGCCTCTCACCGCCATTGCCTTGCATTGAAAGAGCTGCTTCTGTCCGGCCCACCTGTTCTGTTTCTTGTGGTGCTGGCTTTTCACGGCCATTGGCTTCCATTGGAAGCTCTATTCTTTCCACATGAATAGACGGAGGCAGAAGTAGCCGCCCCGCCGGTACCCGGAGGCCAAGCCAGCCACGAGGGTAGCGACGTGCGCTCGACGACGATGTGGCCCCACGTACCAGCACCACTGCTGCTGGCGGCAAGAGCAGCGGCACGGGCGCTCCCGACTGGCGGCGCGGTGGCAGCCAACCAGAGAGACAAAAGGCTGTGAGTGGGCCTACCCCAAAAGTCGGTGAGGAGGAAAGCCGCGTGGGCCCACCGGCTTAGTCAAAATGATTCATGAGATTTCAAGCGACTGTACCACCTGCCTTGCCTGCTCGAACACCGTGTGCCGGAGCGAAACCTTGTGAACAGTTGTACGCTGTTGGGAGAAAGACGGACGCTTCCACGAGAGGGCGGTGGCCGGGAGAGGCCAGCGCAAAAGAAAGTGAATGAACAGTGCGAAGGGGCCAGAGAAAGCACACAGGGAACCAAGGAGGAGGAAAGAGGGGGCAAGCGCGGCCAGATTAACTGGTGGCTGGGAGAGGCCAGCCCAAAAGAATGGACAAGGTCTGAAGGAGTCGGAGGAAAGAGTGGTGTACAACAAGAAAGATTCTCAAAAGAGGGGGCGATGCCCCTGCTATCCGGCCCCTCCGACCTTGTCCATTCCTTTGAGCTGGAATGCCAGCCTGCTAGCTACTCAGATTTGCATCTACTGACGAGAGGTTACTGAGAGTTTGCTTACTGCTGTCTCAGTCCTTAGCACTCCGACTCCTTCAGACCTTGTCCATTCTTTTGGGCTGGCCTCTCCCAGCCACCAGTTCATCTGGCCGCGCTTGCCCTTTGAGCTGGCCTTTCACAGCCACCAGTCAATTATGGAAGCGCTGTTTCTTAGGAGAGGCCAGCCCAAGAAAGAGTGGTGTGCAACGAGAAAGCTCTTCAGGGACAAGAGAGAAAAGGCGCGCGGTGCGCATGAATGAAAGGGTGGCCAATCAAACCAACACAATGTTCAGGCAAAGGCTAGTGCAAAAAGTGGGTAAGCGAAGGTAAGGAGAAGGCGCGAAGTGCGCATGAAAAGAAAGGATGTACCAATGAAGCAATATGTTGTTCAGAAAAACACTAGTGCAAATATAGGACTACATGATTAAAAAACTTATGCTAAGGTGGCTAAGGTAACAGTGTGACGTTAGTACCCACGGTTCAGCACATTAAAGCCGACAAGCTCACTCGGGGAGCCGGAGCGCCGCCACGGAAGCCGACAGGGGGCGAGGAGGCCAGCCCAGGAAATAGAGGTGTACAAAATCGCTAACGGATAATGGGAGCGTGTGCAACCGGGTGCCCGGCTTCGTGGGCCCGATGGTCGCGCGCCAGCCGACCGGGCTGGCTCCCCACGCGCTCGCCGACGTGCTCGTGGGCCGGGCCGGCCGCCCCGTCGCTTCCCACTTGCAAGCCGCCCCCTTTTTGATGGGCGGGAAGCGCGGGCCGCCGTCAAATTCCCTTCTCGTCTCCCCTTCTCCCGCTGCCGGGCCGTCGTCACCGCCCAGCAGCGGCCCCGGCCCAGGTGGGCCCAGGGGGGCCGCCCGCCACCCTGGCGCCAGCAGAGCCGCGGCGCGGTCCGCGCTGTCAGTGTCGGGCGGCGGACGGCGGCGCCGTCGCCGTCGGACGGGCCGGCGGATGCTGTCGGGCGGCAGGTGGGGCTCGGGCGCACGTGCCGCCGCCCCCAGGAGGGGCTCTGCTGGCGGCTTAGGCGTGGCCCCGACCCCGCGCGGTGGGCCACGGGCCGGCTAACCCCACCTTGCGGCGGTAGCCCCGCGCTAACCCTCTCCGACCGCGGCCCGCCGTAGGGCGGGCTAACCGGGGCCCCGGTGGTGGGCTAACCGGGGTCAGCACGCGGATCGCGGCGGGATGTGCGTCAGGGCAGGAGAGGGAGGGTGGGCTGGCCCGCCCCCCGCGATCGCCGTGATCGCGCCAACCCCGGCGTACACAAACGAATTAGATATTGCCCCCCCCGAGTCGGTGATTGAATCCGCCCCACCCCCAAATGCCAAGGGGGGCCCCCGGGAGCGCCCAGCCGCTGCTGTTATCACACCCCCGGCCTCCAAAAATAAAAACCGTCGGCGAATGCGGCGGTCCCCGGACGATCTGTGTTGCGGGGGGGGGGGCGGCGGGGGATGNCCGCAGCGCCGCGGGCGCAGGGCCGCGGACGCCGCGGCGGGGGTATTGACTGGGGCCTTCTGTCGCGGCTTCTCTCATTGAAGACAGCGGGGGCTGCCAGGGCCGACCGCCGCCGAGGCCGCAGCCGTCGCCGCCGCCGCCATGGGGCCCTCGCCGGCGCCGCTCGTCGCCGCGCTCCTGGCCCTTGCGGCCGCCCTCCATGGTGTCAGCGCTAGGGCGCTGCTCGAGGCCGCCGCACCGAGCCCCTCGCCTGTCGCCGAGGTCGATGAAAGTAAGTCTGCACAGGCGACCATCTATTGGCTCGTCACAGCACAGCGTTCCACGCGACAATGGCGGCGTCGGCCAAGACGCAGAGTCTTGCAACTGTCAACATCGGCATCGGCAATATCCGGAAAGAAAGCTCCACGGACCCAGCGCATTTTGTCTTCAAGAACTCATAGTTTCCGTGATGTGCTGAGTGTTTTCTTCGGCTGGTACGTTGTTGCAGCACAAGTGCTGCTCTCCTTGAAGGCCATCTTCGGGAACCCAGCCTCGCTCTCCAGCTGGGCCACGACCAAGAACGGCGTGGCCAGCAGCCCGTGCGCGGACGTCGCCAATGCCCAGCTCCAGTGGAAGGGCATCGACTGCGAGCGCGCCACCGGCAAGATCACCTACATGTGAGCTTCAGGACCTTGGGCCCCGCTCGAGCGCCAGCGCCCGGACGGCTAATGCTTGGGTCTATGTGCTATATTATCTATTGCTGATACTGATACTGTGGTGCAGTGAGTTGAGCACGACATCCCTGAGCACGGCCTCGGAGGCGCAGACGCCATTTGCGGTTGACATGCCCTGGGACCTCATCCTTCAGTTGACCAGGCTGAGTTATTTCAGCGTCCCGGGGCACAAGATGACAGGCCAATTCCCTCCGGAGCTCTGCAACAAGCTATCCATCATCTCGTGGCTGTGAGTATCCTGCAAGTGAAGCTCTCCCACAAGTGTCTGCTCGTCTTGGAGGAGAGCTTCAACTTTGCAGCGGAGGCCTTTGTTAGAGCATGACATCAGTGTATACCTATCAAGTGCTGTGAAGGCTGACTTTGGTACGAACTGCCAATCAGATCTCTCGTTTCATGTTTTGCATGGGTTAGGGCTTGAAGCTTACTGCTTGATGAATATTCCTGTCTCCGCGCCTGCAGGGATCTTAGCAGCAACAAGCTCAATGGCTCCTTGCCCACATCCATCAGCAACTGCACGCTGATGCAGCACCTGTAGGGGCACCAGAAAAACCTGACCTTGTACTTGCGTATGTTCGAACATTGCAAGCATTGTGTATGGCCAGGCATAAGCATTGAGGAGCTCGAGCATATGCCAGGCACACGTAGCTTGCAGTGCACATGCTGGCTGGCCCTTAGTGAGGTTGGCTCCTTGACGGGCAGCCTCTGGAGTGAAGGGATTGGTTTAACAAATGAAAGCAAGCCTAGTCCTAGCAGAGCTGGAAAGGCTCATGTCCTTGACGCTTCTCAACCTACCTTGTGCAGCGATGTCAGCTACAACCAGATGACAGGCTTCCTGCCGGAGGAGCTTGGCGACCTCCACCATGCCCAAGCTTTGAACCTTTACCAGAATGCCTTCTATGGACCCATCCCTCGTAACATGGGAAATTTGTGGGGTGTCCAGAAGATGTGAGCACTTATTCCTCGCCATTGGTCTCTCATGTATTTACGCCACAGTGATTCGCCATGACTGATGACAGTGGTCTAAATCCTTTTCACGAGAAGGTCACATCTGATTTGGTTTTTGGAAGCACAGCCCTGATTGGCTCCGGTGCCTTTCCTGAATTGGAAGAGGCTCATATATTGCATGAGGCCCAAATGCGTCGGTAGGCTGCAGGCAGTAGGCCCTGGCATAGAGAGCTCACATTCCCTTGTATTAAGGGGCCTCATTGCTTTCCTGTATTGTGCCAGTGATCTATCTGGTAACAACCTTAATGGGACGATTCCTTGGAGTATGGGCAATCTTACTGCCATCCAAACCATGTACGGAGTGCAAGCATCGCCCTGTGCAGTCTATTTCATTCTGGTGTTGGTACAGCGATCGGCAGCGAGGATAGACATTCTTACTGACTACCCCTGTCTTAAATGGTCCTATGCTTTGTGATGCAGAGTCCTGCAGAAGAACCAGATTACAGGCGGCATCCCAGCCTCCTTTGTGAACCTGACGTACCTGACTTTCCTGGACCTCTCTGCCAATCAGCTGACGGGCTTCATCCCCACTTTTCTTGGCAATCTGAGCCTGCTCCAGTTGGTGTGAGTACAATTGCCACTGCCAAGATAGCTCTCTCACGGGCTTGCGCGGTATAATGAATATGCTTGAGTTCTGGTGCTTAGCCTATCTAGTACTGCAAATGCACAGTGGGTTGATAAGGTAGTGGCATGCTTGCAGGCACCTTGATGGCAACCAGTTCTATGGTCCGGTCCCCAGCAATCTGTGGGCTCCTTCCAACTTGAGTGATGTGTAAGCTGCACTGTCCTGGCTTCTCCTTGTACCAGAAACTAGTTTGCAGAATCTGCAGATCGTCAATTGGAGGTCAGAAATGTATATGAAAATGCCAAATGTATGTGGCATCCTGCCTTCACAGTTTCCCGCAGAGTTGCGACTGACAGATTTGTGGACGTCCTTCTGCAGGGACCTCTCCTACAACTACCTTAATGGCAGCACCATTCCCAAGGCACACACAGGGGCTAACTATGTGTATGCTCTCCATGCCATTATTGTTCTGGGTTGGACACGTGCCTTTCTGCCCTGTGTTGCCTCTGTGTGTAGCTTAGTTGCTAAAATCAAGACAGACCCGTCAAGGTCAAGCTTACACTTGCACCACAGCCTTTTGCTTTCATTTGTTCGCACTTCCGATTGAGGCCCCTGAGGTGGCATCTCTTGTGCAGCTTCCTGTCCAACTGCCTGGCCTTAGTACCTCAGGTCCAGGTGATGAAGAATGCCAGCGATTGCCAGGCCTTCTACAACAGCAAGTACCCATGTACGCCCGTTTGGCTTCCAGTGCTGCTTGATGGGGGGTTGCAGACACCATATGCATTTGTGTTTTGCTACTTGTGTTCCTGTCAAGCCCTTGCTTTGTCAAAGCAGGCAGGCCAATTGATCAGGTGCTTGAGAAACCATAGCAGATTGGTTTGTGTCTTGGTACTGAAAAAGGTGTTCTGATATTGTTGCCGCCCTTCTGCAGCGCACACGGCTGCTGGTCCAGCAGCAGCTCCTGTGGGCTCGAAGAAGGGGTCCAGCTTCCCCATCGTTGCGGTCATTGTTCCCGTTGTGCTCGTCACTCTTGCCGTGGCTGCTGGCCTCTTCATTTTCTTCCGCAGACGCCGCATGGAGGAGGAGAAGCAGATCTTTGCCAAGAGTCTCAAACGTAGGCAACCAAGCCCCCTGATACTGTGATCTCAAGTCGTTAATCAGCTGTATGCAATAGGGAGTTAAGGCTTCAACATTTCTTGTGTCCTGCACATGTCCACTACGTGGAACAAACTGCTCTTTGACGCCTGCCTCATTGCGCTTTGCAGAGAACATTCACCAGTTCTCCTTGCAGGAGCTCAAGCGCGCAACCAAGCAGTTCAACCAGGTCATTGGCAAGGGAGGGTATGGTACCGTTTACAAGGCCACGCTCAAGGATGGCACTATTGTTGCTGTGAAGCGTCTTGACCAGGTTTCACGGTAAGTTACTTGCTGGATGCTGTGACCTTCTTGCCTACTCGCTAGTCTACTTCAGCAACACAGGAACAGATTCTTCCAGTGTGTGTGCTCACAAAGTATCTGCAATCTGTCCTACCAGACAAGGAGACGTTGAGTTCATCAGGGAGGTCGAGCTCCTCTCCAGGCTGCATCATCGCCACCTGGTGAACCTGGTTGGTTACTGCGCCGACAAGGGCGAGCGCATCTTGGTGTATGAATACATGGCCATGGGCTCTCTTTACGAGCATCTTCACGGTAAGGAGACTCCAGGATATACCACGCATCACCTGCACCCTTTGTATGTGAGTCATCTCATGTAACTGGATAGACTCGTGAATGTCCATGCGGTTGTGCAGCATGACATTTCCGTCATTCTAATCTCTCCCTGTGCTTGTGTCGTCGGAGCAGGAGCCATTGCTCAAAACCACTCCCTGACCTGGGACAGTCGTACCAAGATTGCCATCCACGTGGCGCTTGGCATTGAGTACCTCCACTATGGCGCTGACCCTGCCCTCATCCACAGAGATATCAAGTCAGCCAACATTCTCCTCTCTGAGGAGGGCTACTCCAAGGTCGCGGACTTTGGACTGTGCAAAGAAGCTCCTATTGGCACTGACACGCTGGCGCCTGCTCCCACTGCCGTGCGGGGCTCCTTTGGTTACCTCGACCCAGAGTACGTGAATACGTCCATCCTGTCAGAGAAGTCGGACGTGTACAGCTACGGCGTGGTGCTCCTTGAGCTCATGTCTGGCCACAAGTCCATCCACGAGTGGCAGCCGCTCGCCTTTTGGGTAAGGAATACATATCTTTGTTTCTGATCGACCAGATGGAATTGATTGTCTCTCCGGTGCATGATGCTGCTGTTTGACGCTTGTTGAGCCTTGGAATGTTTGTAAGTATTCGTGGGACAGATTGAGGTGTTTGTGAGAATTGATCTTCGTGATCATTCTTGTCGTAACAGGCGGAGGAGTACCTGTCTGACAGAGAGAAGATTCCGCTCATGGTGGACCCCACCCTGGAGGGCAACTTTGACGTGGACGAGCTGTATGCCCTGGCTGACATTGCTCGGATGTGCGTGCAGGACCAGGCCGTGCTGCGGCCTACCATCAGGTATTCACAATGCTCCTGCTGGCTTGTTGCCGTGCATTTAATGTTCTGTTTCTGTTAGACCACCAAGATCTTAGCCGATTGCCTTTTAGAGGTCATTGCTGACATCAGCATCACTGACGTAGCTTGAATCTTTGTCTCCTTTGTCAGCCTCCATTTTCCACAAGCATCTAATTGCTTGGTACCCGAGCTTGTCTTGTTTTCAGGGATGTTGCCAAGGCGCTTGTGGAGAACCTGGGCCACTCGCTCTCGTCGTGCGGTGTGTCGCAGCATGATTCCAGCTCGGTGATGTCCTCTGGCACACAGTCCGAGCAGAGCTCGGGTACAGTGAGCCAGGTCACGGGCTCGTCGTACGTTTCGGAGGAGGGTGCCGCCGAGTTCTCATATCAGGACTACAGCGAGACGCTGCACTGGTCGCCGCCAGGCGTCACACCCCTCCCCCCGAAGGAGCGCGGCCCTGCCGCACCTCGCAAGCCCCTGCCCAAGTAGAGCAGGGGCTGCAAGAATCTCTGGCAGCAAGGTGGGCCTTGTGACGTATGCCCAGCCTGGACTACATGCAGAGCACCTCGCACTTCCACCTGCTGAGGAGCATGGCTATCAGTGGGCCGCAGGCCTCGGCGACCTTGTGACCTGGAAGTTGGTGCAACTCGTCATCAACATCACAGCATGGCAAAAAGCCCGTGTCGTTCTCTTGCAAGACATCTTACCACAAATTTCGGCTCTGCTTTGCCGTGTGATGCTGGGGCAGCCCGAGAGCTTGGCGCATCTGATTCCAGCATCCCCACCCCTCAAAGTGCGCGGCTCCTTGGCATTGCGTTGGCAGCCCGCATTTCAGCTCCGTGCTTCCTCTAAGGATGATGCCGCTCCGGTTCCCCCTCCCCTCACAAAGCAAAGAGAGGCCGGCGCTCCTAATGCAAGGACTTGGTTAGTAGTAGACAGTGCTGCTGCAAGTGCTGCCGCTTGCTGGAACGCATATGGAGGACTGAGAGGCTCGCTGAGCTCCTCATGCTGCTGCTGCTGCTGCTGCAGATTCAACTTTCATGTGTGTAGCTAGTGCCAGGGTTGGGCCTTGCTTTTGGCAGCCCAGCCCGCCATCCATTTGCAGCAGCAGCAGCAGCAGGACTGACCAGCCAGACCAGGCTTTGATAGGTTCGATTATTTGGGTTCTACTACTATGCAGATGTTTATGTCTATGACAACATTTGCACTGCAAGCTTGCCACCACGCATTCGTTCTGTGTGACTGTATGTGCCTTGGGCAGAGAATTCACACTCAGCAAGCAAGGCATGTGTCTCGAGTGTCGTTGGTGGGCCCCAGCCTTGGCGCATTCAAGTGCCATGCATTCCTCGCAGCAATCTAGCTCAAGCAGCGAGTGCACAGATGTACTGTGTCATATCATCTTGGCCTGCAGAATGTCATGCTCCCTGCCTTAGGCTTGGCTGTGGCAACTCTCTGTCAACAGCTGCACCATAGTCCTCACTAGACAACTCCAGAGAAATGAGAGGAAGATCGCGGATGAATTCTGAGCTACTGTAGGTACTGCAGTCGACAGTACCGCGACAGACTTGGTATGCAGATACATTGAAGCAAAAGACACAGGAAATTGCTTGGCTGTGAGGTAATCAAGAATGCTCCAATCATAGCAGCGTGGGGCACTTGGCATCAAGAAAGTCCCGCAGAGTTTTTGCTGGCCTGGCGCCCATTAGAGCCGCAAGTCCCTCAATGGGCATCTGGGCAAGGTCGGCAAGGCTCTCGCAGCCATCAACCAGGCTGCGGTAGTTGGCATCAGTGACGCCAGGTAGCCTCCTCAGAAGCTCCACAGCGGTTGTGTTGAAGTTTTCATCCCTGCAGAGGAGGAAGCTAGTGGCTTGGCTCAGACTCATTCGACAGACTTCCTGCCAACTTTGACGCACTGATATTTCACCGTGGGCTTAGAGCTCTTCACCTGATGTCGCCCTCAATGAGGCCAGCCTCCGTAGGAACGCCGACCCGCATGGCTTTGCTGGCATCTGGCTCGTCCTGATTGGCCTTAAGCTCGGCGAAGATGTCCGCCGTGGCGTGGAGGCTACGTGACCATACAGTTCGCAACCGTGGAAAGTGCAGCGCAAGGAGGCACATCTTGCTGATTATGGAGTTGGGCGTTATATCGTCGCCCACATCACTTGCTGCCTGCATGAGCACCACCCAGATGACAGTGAGGGGCACCCACTTCGTAAGTGTGCAGATTGTCATGATTATGTGTAACGGTAACGACGAGCATCATGCGAGACAGCCCCACTCGACCTGATCATATCTTGGCTCATATGCAGAGCTGCAAGGAAGCTGTTGCACCTGCAGGGAGAAGCTCTTGTCCTGGGAGAACTCGATGAGGAGCACGGGCAGCTTGTAGTGGCGCGTGAGCGCATCTGCCTGGTGGTACAGCCGCCCTGACGCGAACGAGCCGAACAGGTCCGACACGGACTTGCGCTCGATGCAGATCTCGGGCGACAGTACGTAGTCGCCAATCTCCAACGTCACGGGCAGGATCGACATGCCCTGCTGGTGGAGAACCGCTGGCAGGCTGCTGTTGAACTCCCGCATGTCCACCACCACCTAGACAGCCACATAGCAAGCAGCCTCAGCTCTTGGCCCTCTAGAACGTGGTTACGCAGATCTGAAGCTGCAGCTCGCTTGAGAGATGAGGAGTGTATGCAGCATTTGGATCTGTGTATCACCTTGGACCTCTGCTCAGCAACTCTCTTAATCCCGCCCTTCCTGCTGTTTATGTTTAGCGACACGCCTGTGGCAGTCATTGGAGGAGTCTTGTGCGGCGAGGCCTCCATCGCCCTCCGTTCCTGACAGCACATTGCTGTTAATGAGTAAGTCAACCTCATCAACGTATCAACACACTGATGATGCCTCCGCCGCTTCAGCATCATGTCGAGGCGCCAACAGTGATGCTTGCAGCAGGCATATGTGTTCAGCGATCATGCAAGCACAAGATCCTTAAATTGCACCCGACTTTTTCAAGGCCCTCAATCAAACCCCTGAGTATCCAAACAGATGTCACTAAACCTGACAGGCAACTGTGTAAACCGCTCCGCCACATTCAGACAGGTATAATATGGAGAAGGACGAGAGAACGACACAGACCTGGTCTACAGGTATCATCATGATGGCCTTGGCCTTGATGAGACTCTCGAAAGCCTCGCTCTCCTTGCGGATGCTCGCCTCGAACTTGCGCGCCTCAGTCGAGCCCTGCTGGTGAGTAAGGTATCAGGATGATTGCACATGCTGCGGCACAATCATTACTGCTGCAGATTGGCCACACTGCTGGTCTGCTACTGCGCTACAGGTGTCTCCTAGGAATGAACATGGATTTGACAGGCAGATGCTCAACTGCTTCGCACAGTTGTAAGTGATGCACAGACCCTTCTTGACATTTTGTTCTCTACTTCAATGCTTGCATATATGACATGTGCATTAGGAATGAGATGCCAGTATAGCCTATTGTACACTGCACAATGCTTTCACTTCTTAATCATGGCAGCTGACATCAAGCCTGGCCTGCAAGGGCTGTGGCCAGTACCTCGTAGAAGAGGAAGTAGACTTTGATGGGCTGCAGGCGCCCATTGTCGTCGTCGGCACTGCCTGCCGCGCCTTCTTTGTGCCACCGCTGCGCGTGGTAGACCTCGAGCTCGCGCACAAACTCCATGTCGGGGTCATAGATGACCACGTACGACGGCGCAACCTCCTCCAGGACCTGTAAGTCTGACTCCAGCGCATGATAGTGGACCGCCAGCGGCAGCGGCCGCCCTGGCACCGGCACTGGCGGCTCCACTGAGGAGGAGGCCGTGCAGTGCGCCAGTAACGGCGGCGCTTCTGAGTTTGTCAGCGGCGCTGGTAGCGCAGTGGCTCCGTCTCTCAGCACTTGCCACTCTTGTTCAGGCCCCGACCGTGTAGCAGCTACCACAACCTCCTTGCCCATAGCCTCAGCGTTGCCCTCGGCTGGCGGCACTGTGCCACTTGCGCCCGACCGCCGGCCTCGGCCAGACCGCTTGCCACTGCCTCTTCCCCTGACGCTCCGCAGCTCCTCGCCATTGACTGGATGCCGCTTCGTGGCGTCGCTGCCGCCGCGCCCAGCCTGCCGCGGGCGGCGCCGGCCATTGCTGTCGTCCTCCATGTCCTCTATCTCCCCCAGGCTGATCACCTCGCTCCCGCGCCGCCGGACCTGTCTGGCTGCGGCGAGCAGCGCCGCATTCTCCTGGCTCTGGCCCCTCGACAGGGGCTGCAGCCCATTGACTGCCACCCTGCTGCCGCCGCCGCCCCCGCCGCGAGGCCGGCTCCTCTTGGCCCGCGTGCGCATGCCCAGGAGGTCCGCCTTGCTGAGCAGGTAGCTGTCCCACTCGTCCCGCATGAGCTGCCAATCACTCAGCCAACACCCGCTCAAACACTGGGCCCGCTGTCCATGTCTGTGACGATAGTTGTGTAGACTGCATGTCAGCTAGACCACTTCTATCTAGATAAGTTCTATCTTAAATCTCATATTGGTACATCACTGGAACCACATTGCAAGCTTGGATGACTTTTGAATCTCCCAAAGATCTCAGGGATTGACATGCACAATGCACAATACTGCATATAAAATTAACTTCAATTAGGACTGTGAGCACAAGCCTAAACATGGAGAAGATGAATTGTCATCTGCAATCAGAAGTTGGTTGACTGATCACATCAGAAACGGGAGCCTTGCTGTCAAGGTCAAGGTTGCAGGAGACAGGTGTGCATACCATCTGAGCACCCCGCGACATGGCGGCTTCTAGCTGCAGGCACATGCGCTCGTCCTTGCAGGCCACCAGGACTGCCCTGGAGGTGCTAACGCTGCCATGCGTCGACGTCGAAGCTTCTGCGCTGCTGCGCACCCGCTGCTCAAGCTCTGCGCGCTCCTGGTCCACCTGGATCTCCTCCAGCACTTCCTGACGGCCAAGCAAGCACTGGTTGTTCTGCTCAACAATGGGCAAATACAAGAGGGGCACACCAAAAGCTGCTAACAACAGTGACATGATGAGCAAGATGAGCACAACTTTGAGGCAAGAAGTAGGAGGGAACATGGAGAATTAAGAATGGAGGAAATGGGGGTTTAGCTAATTAGTCGGCTCACTCTCAGGACCTTCCACTTGGGCATCTCCTCCAGGACCAGCTCCACCTCCACATCCAGAGCGCTGCTGCCGGCGTCGCCGTTGGCGGCAGCAGCTGCTGCAGACGGGGGCTCGCTGGCCACAGAGTTGCTGGTGCTATTGACGCATGCAGCAGCCTTGCTGCCAAGCTCGTGCTCGGAGCTGAGCACGGCCACAACACTGTCAGCCCTCACAACCTGGTATACACGCTTCTTGGCAATTTCAAACATGCGATGCGTTGGCTCGGCGTAAATCCAAATGGCTCGCATGCCCTCCGAAATCCGTAGCGCATCCAGGTACTGCAGCAGCAAGATTCGGGATCCAATATTATTCAGTATGATCACGATGATATTTGTCCATGATTGTACACTATTGTTCGATAAGGCTGAATGTTCTCTGTACACCTCAGCTTGCCATCAAGTAGCAGCAACAACAACTTGTCAGAGTCAAGCATTTAGGATGAGCGAGACGGAATGCAAATTGGCTCTGAAAGAGGCAGTGGCTGTGAAGAGCCAGCTGATACATCAACTGGGGCAAGAGCTGCCTGTCAATCTTGAAACACTGGGTTCTTCTGGATTTGCTGACAATGTTGCTGATCAACTTGTGACCAAGCACCCGGTACTACAACTGTCCAACTTTTGGTTGTGAGCTCAGCTACTATATGCAGCTGACAATCTGACCTTGAGACTCTAGCAACATCGTCAGCCATCAGCAAGCATCTCCAAGCTTGGCATTCAGCCTAGCAAAAGATGGCAACCAGCAGCTGGGAGGCAACGGAGGGAAGGAGGCCCGCACCGAGCAGCAAAGGCGTACCTTAAGGAAGGTGACAGCGTCGTAGCGCAGGAGGTACTCGGCAAGCTTGCGCAGTGTCTTGAGGTCAGCAACGAGCTGCTTGGCCTTGCGGCCGATGGTGTGCCAGACAGGGTCAAGCTGCCGCCGTACGTCCTCGTCAAAGGACTTGAAGAGGCCGTTCTCCACTGTCAGCTCCTCAATGTCCAGCTTGTTTGTCTTCTTCAGCTCACGGAGGCACGCGTCCATGACCTCCACAATCGCTGCCTGGATGGCTGCGGCGCTCAGGCTACTATCAGGTCCAAGTACTGCTCGAGGCAGGGCTTTCTAAAGCTAACTTTCAGTTGTCTTTGGAAGTGGTCTCCTGAGACTCTGCATGCAAGAAAGACCCAATTGTGGACCAAATTAAAGTGCAGGTACCAGGCAAATGCATTGGGGTTGAGGTCACTGACCGGAGATGGCGGGAGTGAGGGGCACGCGGATGTCGATGACGTGCGGTGGGTGCTCCTCGAGCGCGGCGGCGACGCCGATCTGGAAGCGCGGCCAGAGGTAGAGGCGGCGCACGAGCAGGGCCTTCATGACGCGCTCCGCGCGGTTGAAGCCCGACGCCATGGCCTGCGGCCGGTCCGAGAAGCCCCGCACAAACCCCTCCTTGTTCTCCGCCCTGCCGGCTAAGCCATGTCAGGGCCGCAGCGTCAGCGTCAGCGTAAGGCGCAGGCCCGAGTACGTCAGCGTCAGCGTCAGCACCAGTTGCAGTCAGAGGCTTAGGGTTTAGATTTACGGTTTAGATTACGTCTTAGGATTTTGTCTTTGTGGCTTGTGTCAGCGTCAACGTCAGCGTCAGCAGCAGCGGCAGCGGCAGCATTAGTCGCAACAGGCATCTGCTCCAAGCAGGAGTGACGTGCCGGTGGGGTTGCGTCCTCACCGGAAGAGCCGCACAATGAAGGCCTCGGCGGAGGTCTCGGCGACGCGGTGCGCGTTGGCGACGAAGAGGCCGCGCACGGCGCGCAGCGGCACGCGGCCGCTGAGCATGTCCACGACGAGGATGCGCGACGTGACGAGCAGTGCGCCGCCGCCGGCGTACAGCGCCACGCGCGCGTCCGCGCCGCCGGCCAGCTCCGCCGTCACCTCGCGGAGCTCCGCCGGGGCGCCGCGCTCGCGCCGCAGCGCGCGCTTCTGCTCCTCCGTAGCCCTGCGCCCGCCGCCGCCGCCGCCGCCATCGCAGCCGCATCTCCGTCAAGGCGCTCTTCATGGCCGCTCGCCAGTCCGGCGCGGAAGGCGGCGCTTCTGGAGGACGCGGCGCGCACCCGAGGAGTATCACGGGACCGACGGGCGCGCCGGCGGCGGCGGCGGCGGCGGCAACGGCGCCTTGCTGCGCGCCAACGCCCGGTNGGCGGCGGCGGCGCTGGCGCCTCCGCGATGAGCGGCGGGGCCGCCGGCGCCGGGCCCGCTGCCGCAGACTTAGCTGCCGCAGCGCAGTCCCGGTGGCGGGTCGCTCTGCCTGCCGTTTGGCTCCAGTCAGTTTCCGTCTAGGGGTGAGTGTGACGCTGAGTGTGACGGTGACGGCTCCAGTCAGCCACCCGTCAAACACGCCGTCAAAGTAGCCAGCTCCGGGGCGTGGGGGAAGGGAGGCTTGACTAGGGCCAACTGCCGGGCACCGCGGCCCCCGGGAAACGCGGCGCGCCTCGCGGCGGTGAACGCGGCGGGAGACGCGGGGCACAGGGCCGCCGTGCGGTGCAGCTGGCGCCGCACCGCACCGCCATGGGACCGGCGGCCGAGGCGGCCCCGGAGCCCCCGGCGCCAGCCCCGCCGGAGGACCATATGAGCTCCGAGGCCTCGACGGCGGCGGCGCCGACGGCGGCGGCAGAGGAAGCGGCAGCTGCTGGTGAGGCCGCAGCGGCGCCGCCGCCGGAGCCGGCGGTGGGTGAGGCGGCGGTCGCGGCAGGTCAAGGCGAGGCTGTCGTCTGCTCCGCCGGGATGTCGCCGGAAGCCGCCATGCCGGCGCCGGCGCCGGTTATGGCAGCGGAAGAAAGGGAGGCCGCTGGTGGCTCCATGGCGGCTGAGCCGGAGCCCGCCGCGCAGGCGGCGGCGGCGGCAGCGGTGGTGGCGGCGCCGGAGTCAAAGGCCAGTGTCAGCGGAGCTGACGGCGAGGCCGGCGGAGCAGAAGCGCCGCTCCAGGCCGCGGCGGCGCAGCCGCCGGACGAGCAGCCTGCGCTGGCGGAGGGCCCGTCGGAGGCCACAGACGGCATGGCCACCGCAGCTCACCAGCACGGCGGTGAGGCGCTAGCAGCTCTCAGTACCGAGGACAAGCCGGAGGTAGGGCCGGCCATAACAGGCGGGGCGCCCTCCATGGAGCTCCAGAAGGCAGCGGCGGCCAGCTCGACGGCCATGACTGCCGCTGGCAAGGGCGTCAAGGAGGAGGTGGCGGCGCCGGTTCTGCTGGCGGCGGTGGCGGCAGACGAGAGGATGGCAGACGGCAAGGAGGAGGACGATGGCGGCGTAGTCCGGGAGGCGGCCGAGAGCCGGGCAGCGAAGAAGCTCAAGCGCCTGCGCCACAAGGACGAGGGAGCCGATGCTGCTGGCGGCGACCAGGCGCCGGCCGTCGCCGCAGGCTCCAAGGCCTGGAGGCCGGCCGTTGGGGACCTCGTGTGGGCCAGGATCAAGAGCCATCCCTGGTGGCCTGGCCAGGTGCGCGACGCCTGCACCTTGATGACCGCCTCGGCATGATGCTAACAGCCTCAGCGCTTACTCTTAACCCAATTCTATTTGAGGAGCAATTTAGCAGACCTCCCACCACTTCCTCTAAGTTTTAATCTACTCTTATTGACATTTAATTAAGTTTGCCCTTTATGACATCCACTTAAGTTTGCCTTTTCCTTAAGTGGGTACTGTGCATGCTTTGCTGCTGCTGAGATCGTCAGCTGACTGCTGGTTTGCCCACGCTGGCCGCGTCTTGCAGGTCTTCAACCCCAGCGACGCCAGCCGGGCAGCCCAGAAGCTGCGGAAGCCGGGCCACCTGCTGGTGGCCTTCTTCGGCGACGGCACCTTCCAGTGGCTCCAGATCGGCGACCTCGTGCCTTTCCGACCGCACATCAAGGAAAAGGTTCTGTGGTTTTTTGCGAGTCTTCTTGATTGGATGCGCTTCCGCAATTATTGAAGTCCCATGCCCTTTGCAATGGCCATTCTTGAAGTCGAGACTGCTTGCTGTGCTTGCTGTGTGAGTGGTCCACGGTGAGGAGGCGAAGAGGATGTAGCAGCTCCTGTCCGTCGTGCACTGCGCATCAGGAGCTTGGATCACCTCACTGACAAGCAGCCTGCACATGAATGGACACAGGCGCAGCAGACCAATGCGAAGCTCTTCCAGAAAGCCGTGACAGAAGCCTTGGAGGTGAGCGTACGTTGCGCCTAATCTGTGCACTCACTGCCTCTCAGAGCTGAACGGCAGCATGCTAGAGATTGCTACGCCTGCAGGCTTCAATCTTAATCGCTGAAGACCAGAATCATAACCTCAGCTGTGAACCTGCTCAATGTTCACTGTAAACAATGGGGGTCTGTTTTGAAGGCACTCACGATGTTAGACCTAAGTTCAAACCATGCCTCAGAAATAAGCCTGTCGCGTGCTTCTGTCAGGAGCTTGAGGAGCAGCAAGAGGCCCGGAAGGCGCAGAAGGTCGACGGGCTGACTGCTCCTGCCGAGACAGCAAGTTGGTCACTACTTCATATGCTGGCACTCGAGATTTTCTTTCTGGATGGTACAAAGTTAGTCTTGTAGCTCAGCGTATGTATAGCATACTTAGCGCATGCCCTTCCTTCCTGAGACCTGCATCATATCAATATGCTGAAAACGTGCTGTTGATGCAGCGATGCCTCTCCCGGAGCTCTTTGCTGACGTAGACCCAGTCAAGCTGCTGGAGGATCTCAAGGCTTTTGCAGCAAGACCGCTGCACAAGCCTCTCCATGGAGACGCCGTGGCGCAGCTCTTGGCTATTCGCCGCAGCACAAGGGTCAGGTTTTTCCCCCACACTCAGCAGTAGCTTCAGGTCACCACCCAACACAGCAGCTGCTGTTGCCTCAATGGAGCTCAGTAAGACACTTAGTTCTTTGAGCTTGTCACGTGACTTATTTACTGGTAGTGGTCCTTGGTATCACGTCAGATCACCGTGCAGTCGTGATGGCACTGCCAGTTGACTAATTTATAGACGATTTATGTTTCTGATTTAGCTATGTCTTTGTGCTGCAGATATCTGCTGCAGTTGCAGGAGCTGCTTCTCTGTCAGATCATCTTGGCGAGGAAGAGGTTTGGGCCACTCTTATCAAAGCAGGAAACTGATTATGTCCACCATTGTGGAAGAATTCGTCCGTTTGTCACGGCTTTTTGGTGGTTTTGACTCTCTGACACTTTCCGCAGGGGAATGAGGATCTACCAAGTGCACCACCACAGGTTGCAGCAGAGGTTGATATTGCTCCAGCTCCAGAACCTGCACAGGATGGTTCTGCGATTGAGACCACATTGGAGGAAGATAAAGAGGTGACTGAGGAGCCATCGGCTAAAAAGAAGCGCGGCAGGAAGAAGAGAGATGCAGAGGACACGGAGGAGGTGCATAAGAAGCGGCAGAAGAAGTCGGCCAGTGAAAGGGCTGTGGAGGCTGCTGATGCTGAGGGGGATGAGTCGTTGACCCTGGCGGATCTTGCAGGACGGCTCAAGAGGAAGAGGAGGAAGAAGAAGAGGCGGAAGGCGGCAGAGGCTGCTGACACTGAGCCCGCTGTAGAGGTCGTGAAGAAAAGGAAGGAAAGCAAGCGGGTCACTATGGACAAGGATGAGGAAGGTGCACGGCCCTTCAGGAAGAGACTCAAGAAACTGTACAAATGCTTGCTATATATTGCAAGACAACCTTCGGGCTTCGATGACGACAACAAAGGTAAGAAAAGAGTAGGAGGAGCAGTGCATTATGCCATCATGCGCTGACCAAGCTCAACGGTGTAGAGTAACAGATGTGCTATTGGGTTCCTTTACACAAAGTGTGTTTCTCGAAGCGGCATGTTTAGCTCTTACAGAAAGCAACAGGAAAATTTGGGCATTGTACTGACATGCAAAAATTTTGCCTGCATGCTAAGCAACGATGATTTTGAAAGTTTTGTTGCAATGCAGTCATAGGAATGGTCATGCTGATAGCGTGGGCAGTACAGTCTCACAAGCATCAATCCATTGCTCGTTCTTTGTAGTCCATAGGGGGGCCAGGGAGGCCTTCATTTGTTTCAGGGATACTGTGTATGCGAAAGGGTCCCTGCGAGAGAAGCCGCATCAGGACCTTCAGCAGCACGTACCAATGCCTGCAAGTGTTCCTGCTCACAAGGATGTGAATTCCAAGGTCACAAAGAAGAACCCACTACTTGTGGTGAGCCCTTCTAGCGTGCCTTACTTAGACCCAAAGCACCAGATAGATTGGGATTGTGACGGTACTTCATTCCTTGTCCACTTATGCAAGAGGGACCACTGGAACCAGTGGGACATAATAGGAGTGTGTGCATTTGGCCCCTATGGTGAAGTAGATTCACATACACGCCCTACTTATTGCAGAAGAACGGAGAAGGAGAGGAACCAGATGCAATGACGGACGATGGGCCCTTGGCAAGGAAGGAGGATCGTAGTAGGGTGAAGGACGGTAGCCGTGACGCTGTCAAGAACAAAGAGGAAGACTTGGAGAACAACGTTGAGGATGACTACAACGACGAAGAGACTGATGGTGACCGTGATGAAGAAGACGATGAGGATGAGTCTGAGGCGCATGAGAGGGGCATGAAGATGCCCAGTACTGCCGCTGACGAGCAAGCGCAGGTGCCAAGCCTCCCCAAGCCTTTCTGGGCTGACGGCGAGCGGAGGACGGCGGCCGTTGACGAGGAGGACGATGTCAACGGGAGGGCCTCAGAGAGTCAAGCGCCCAAGCAGGACTACCCACTCGGCCTTTACATCCAGCTGGGGCGTTCGTCAACACAGCCGGTGCCCTCTGAGAACCAGCTGAAGGCAAACTTTGTGAGGTTTGGCAAGATCCTGCCCCCGCCAGATGGAGTGCGAGTGTTCCGATCCGCTAGAGCAGCACAGGTGAAAGCCCTTGTGCTGCATTCTGCTTCTGGGTGCTGAGCCTATGTACTCTGACTTGAAGCATGTTGTAAAATCGCACCATTCTAGCACAAAGTACATTAAGATGAGCTGGCAAGATTAGCTTTGAACAAAAGTCTAAATGCCACTGTTGTTGGACGACTGTCATTGCGTTCTCATTCACTGGTTCGTGGGCAAGTCCTGGTTTGGGGTGCTGTATAAGACTGGCAGCTTATTGCAGCTATCTCATGGTTTTACAAGCTGCCCTGTACTGTTGAACAGGTTGTCTTTGCTCGTAGCAGAGACTGTGATGCAGCGGTCGAGTATGCCAGAAAGAGCAGGCTATATGGGGGAGCTCGATTCGTGACCAGGCCGTATCGCCCATCAACAGGACCAAGCACATCTGCAGTAAGAGTTGCTGTGCTTATTGCAAAGTCAGTAATGTCCTGCATATTGAAGTCACTAACTGTCAATGTGGACTGGCTTGGTCGAAGCACCCTATTTTGACAGTGTCCATGTCGTGTTCCTATCTTGCTTCTTCATGAGCTTGAGCAAGTCTGTTGTGTAAAAGACAGCCAGACAAGGGGGGAGGGAGATCTTTGGTGCCAAGCAGGTCTCTTTATGTGTGCTTTGGCTTTGGTTGTCGAAGGACCTTGGGGAGGTCCTTATCACATGGCAGATATAGTGTGATGGTATAAGGACCTGAGCGCAGACATGCATCGTAGACCCACATGTATGAACCTCATGACATTGGCAGGAGAGAAGCCCGCATGGAAGGGACTATGACAGGGACAGGGAACGAGAGCGAGGGAGGGAACGGGAGTTTGGGCGAGACTCAAGTACTTCCAAGTACAACGAGCTTCTCGGTCAGGCTCCTGCTCCTGGACGACGCTCCAACTTCTCGCAGGTAAGCATCTGGCTGTGAACCTCGAGTTCTCGGTCCTGCACTCGCTGGTCTTCCACAGACAATTGCTACAAACCAATAATCATGGAAGCTCTTATGAGCATAGCAAGACACAGCACCTTAGTACATCACAGTGCCCCCAGTTATATCAGTCCACTTTACTTGTAGAGAAGCATTGTGAGAGTGAGCATATACGATGAATACCAATGAAGGACAAGACTGCTTGTTGAGGTCACTACGTGTCTTGACACTCTGATGTGCTTTTGCAGCCTGCCAAGTTGCCAATCCAAAGTCCAAGGGCCCCGCGGCCGCCAGCCACCCTTTATGGCCAGTCGGCACCTGTCACACAGTACGGCATGTCAGCTCAGCAGGTGTCGCCAGGTGAGCAGTTTGCGCGGCCAGCGCTGCGGCCACCTTATGGTTGGCAGCCGGAGTGGAGATCGTCTGCTCCGCCTCCACTCCTCCCCCCTCCGCCACCACCTGCGCCACCGGCGGCAGGGCAGATGCCTTATGCAGGCCATTCGCCGTCCAGCCTGTATCCTCCCAGCCACTCTCAGGGGGCCAGCGGGAGCCCCTTGGCGCCTCCGCTCGCTCGACCTGCATTCCAACCTCTTGTCAGGCCAGACTTGAGCTCGCTGGCGCCACCGGCACCTGTTAGTGCAAGCATTGGCCAAGCTGGCCGTGCAGGCTTTGCAGGAGCCTTAGGAGCCGCCGCTGGCGGACAGGGGCTGTCTTCGGGCGCGCTGCAGGGCAACTTGGTGTCGCTGCTGCAGCAGCTCTCGGCTGCTGTGGGTGTGGCACCTGCAAAGACCAATGCACAAGGCACATAGGCCACCAATGGCAGCCCGTAGCAGAAGGACTACTTAGGAAGAGACTTGTGTTCCATGCGATTGTTGTTTCTTTGGGCACTTGGACGGAGTGGATACAACCAAAGGGGCTTAACGTCAGTGTTGTACATTGTGTTACCAAGTGTATGCTGTAGTGCACTTGAGACCCCTTTGGTCTTGGTCAATCAGGCTAGGAGTTGTAGCTCAGGGTGTCTAGCCGATTGTAGTGTATTGTGTACCCTGGTGCCGGAGGGCCAAAGATCCACATTGAGCAGCTAGAGCTTTCAAGCAGGGTGGACTTGTTGTGCAGCATGCTTGAAGAGATCCTGTATACATTGCAGGGAGTAGCGAGGGTGGTCCTTTTACCCTACCGTAAAGTGTTGAATCTAGTGAAATGGTGGACCAGCGACTTGGGCTGGGAACCTTTCTGTCGAATGCTGTACTTTGGTGAAGCAGCGAGTGAGCTGTGTAACCATCTGACTCAAGCTTGTTCGCCGTGAGAGCCCTCCGAAAAGGGGTGCCCCGCCACATTGGGCCTGACTCTCAAGCTCTGGGACGACCGCGCTGCTCTACTGCCCCCTAGCTATGGCTGCCACCCAGCAATGGTGCAGCTCTGTGTGCGCAGGCGGAGTGTGTGCTAGTCCGGCCTCCTAAGGAGGAGCTGAAAGTGTTGATCTTATAGAAAGGAGCAGGAGCAGGAGCAGGAGCAGCAAGATCAATAAGATTTTCCGGAATGCTTATAAGTTGGCTCTGTCGCTCCGGTGCAAGTAGAGTGCATGTGATGGTGATGCTCTGAGTGTACCCAAGCATGAGTGTTGGGCAGTCCCTCTCGCTATCATGCGAGATGGCCCTGATGGCCATCCTGATGTCAGTATTGTCTTCTCAGTGCTGAACAACTTCTTCCGCTCTAGATTGGTCAACTCAAGACCGGCAATCAGCCCCTTCAGAAAGAGTATCTTCTTCTTTGTGGCTGGCCTTTCTCAGCCACCGCCCACATAAAAAGAGCAACTTTCCTTTCACCTCCACACTGCAGACTGAGAGACGACGGTTCACTGGCTAGCCCGTCAGCAGATTGTCGAACGTGTCCAAAGCTGAAGTATTCAGAAGTGGCATGCTGTGTCGGGTTCTGGCGAGGCTACACAACGTGCCAGGACGACCTTAGTCCCGGCTGTAAGGGAAGCGCGGCTAGCATGACAAGGAGACGGCATGATCAAGAAGCGCCTTTGACGGCCAGCCTAGAGAAATGGAAGAGATTCAGGCGGAAGCCCACTTTGAAAGGCTGCTAACAGATAGCCACTTCGTAAGTTCTACTTGACAGCCGCAAGTTGGAGGAATTAGCAGCAGTCGGGCCTCGCTGGTATCTGGAGGCGGCAGCCAAGGTACGGCCAGCACGCAGATGCAAGGCGAAAGCCTCTAATTGCTGCAGCATAAGACAGAGGCGCATGCAATACACCTGAACCAGCTAGCCCGCAGCATTCATATCTGGTTGCTCACCCTGCTGCACCTGCGGTTGGAGGGCAGGTTTTCGCTCCATAATACTAAAGGCAAGGTGGTAGAAATTTCTCCTGAGCTGCATTGCGCTTTCCTATAACCTGGAGTACCATGGAGCAAGCTCGACAACACAGTGGAACAGCAGAGTGGGTTGGCGCAAACGGGAACTTGCTGAGACAGTGTGGCGATAACCCTGCGATCAAGCTCGCTGTCTGCTCACAGAGGAGGGTCGACCAGGCGGATACGGTCACGGCAGTCTAAGGTCCTGGTGGACTGAGTCGCAGCAGCCAAAGGCGAGAACTCGTCACCACTATGAGGCGTAACACCTTCTTTAGCTGATCAACTGGACCCCTCTTTTCCAGGACGAGCCATGATGGCTACCGAATCAGTCAAAATTTACTGTTACTGTTAAGTAGCGCGGCTTCAGTCACTGACTCCTTTGCTGGAGCAGCTTCCGCAGGCAACGGCAGGAGGCAAAAGCTGCCGCCCTCCGACCGTGCCTCACCCTCGGCCACCGCCCCGGCGGCCGCGGCCGCGGCCGCCGCCGCCGCCTCTGCCCCAGCTACCTCCACAGGCCCTGCTGCTCCTGCTGCCGACAATGTTGGCGCGCAGCCTGACGCCGTGCCACGCCCAGCGGACCCAGAGCCGGCTCCGCGCGGCCCTGGCCCGGAGCAGGCCAACGGCAGCTCGGACAAGTGCGACGCGGCGAAGGATGTCCCGTCGGCAGACGCGGACGGGCCTGCAGCCAAGCGCCCCAAGCTGGAGACCCGGAAGAACGCGCCGAATGCCGGAGCGGAGGAGGACGGCGGCGGCGGCAGGTCCGGCGACAAGGCGGCGGCGGTGCCGGGGCAGGTCACGGTGGCCGTTCCTGGCCCGGCCGGCGGCCAGGTGGCGGGCTTCCCTCCAGGCGTTGACGAGGTTCTGGTGCTGCCGGACACGCTCGTGAGCCAGCCGGGGCAGCTGGACCAGAAGGTCAAGGTGGCCATGGAGGAGCTCCTCAGCAAGCACGGGTCGGTGCTGGCGGAGCTGGAGCAGGAGCTGGAGGCGTGCGTGCAGCACAGCGGGGCGGAGGACCACCGCGTGGTCGAGGCGCGGGCCCGGGCGACTCAGGCGGAGCTGGCGCTCAAGCGCGCCGAGGAGGCCGTCAGGATAGCCAGGAAGGCCGCCGGCAACCTGCAGGAGGCCGCTCAGGCTGCTGAGGACAGGTGCACTGCAGGCCCGCTTCGCCACAGCGCCCTTTGGTGGCCCCGTTGATCCGCCTATGATATGCAAGATGTTTTCATTGCAGTCCCCCATGCCTCTGCCCCTGTCCCAGTTGGCAAACTTTGGCATGCTTGCACCTGATACAGACACCCAAGGTCAAAGTAAACTACCCAATTCAAATGACCGCACCGAAGGTTGGCTGACTCTGCCATTCACTTTGCACGGCAGAGCCCGGGAGGCGAGGCAGGTCTCGAATGAGGCCAGGGAGCGGCTGTTACAGGTCAGGTTGCGGCTGCAGAGAGTGCAGGACGCTACTCTCGGCCGCTTGGAGAGCCACAAGAGCCAGTAAGGGGCCCCAGCTTTTGGCAACATGCTGTCAAAAAGATGAGCTGCTGGCGTGACAGTTATTCGCCCTTAGCAACAGGGTCGCTTTGCCCTTTGCAATCTTGTACATGGTCACGAGCGCCTTGCAAGCGTGCAGTCATGCACGGCATGCATGGCAGCAGAGTGCTTTCTATGGCCTGCACAACAAGGTAACTCACCTCAAGTAGAAGCGGTCTCCCTCAAAAGTCCTGCACCTTAAGCTTCCCTACTAGCCCTGATCTTGCAAGCGGACCGTGGCTACTGGGTGCATGCGCAGCGTGGAGGCGGCCTACAAGGAGCTGAAGGATGCGATTATCATGCTAGCCCTGGGTGATGAGGCTGAGGGCAGCGTAACCGCGATGGCCAAGCTGCAAGAGTGGGTGACTGCACTGGCATCCAGCTGGTTCCATTACACTGTGGAGCAGCACCGCTTCGAGGTGGCCAGTGGTGAGGGCAAGAGCCAGCTACCTTCTGCAGGTGTGTGACCATGCCGGGTTGGGATGAGCAGCGGCCCTGCTAATGCCGGCAACACAGGCCCAGGCATTGGCCTCAAGTGTTTCTAGCTCCTAGGAAGGTGCTACTGACAACACCTTTAGAGCTGGCATAGTTGTCAGTCTCTGGCAGGCCTCGCATGTAGTTGGAAAGCACATCACACCTGCCTCTGGAGGCCTCAGGTGACCCCTGCCACAAGCTAATGGCACACTGGCAGAGTAGAAGCAGTGTTTTCGGAAGTCCCGTCCAAGATTGTCAGCTATACTTCGTACCTCAAAGTAGCAGTGATCAGTGGTATTGTTGGCCTTGAGGTTGGTGAGGTGATTGATTAGTTGGGCGCCTTTATACTGGCTGCAGGCCTCCATCACTTCTGGGACACTCATTTGGGCTTTGCATCTGTCGATTTGGCAGAGCTACGGCCAGGATCTCCATGGCTTTGGACAGCCTGGCTGACTTGCGTGTAGAGTGTCCCTCTTGTAGCATGTGCCATGCCCCTGTCCCCCCCAAGGAGACATGGGCACCACACCTGACTCCAGGAAACCCGTCTAGGTACACAGCCTGCTTTACGCATCTTGTGGGCACTACTACCAACTTGAAGCTTACTGAGTGCCATATCACCTTCGCCTCCGATTGCTAGTGAAGCATACTTTAGTACATGCCCGGACCAACCTTTTAGGTCGCCCNCGCGGCCCGGCGCCAGCAGCGGCTCGGCGGCGGCGGCTCCCAGGGTGCCGCGCAGCCGGCGCAGGCTGCGGCGGTCATGGCTGCCCCGGAGCTCCTGGTGCTCTACGGCTCGCAGACCGGCAACGCCATGGAGATCGCCAAGCGCATCGACGCGGAGGCGTCCGCGGCGGGCGTCCGCTCCCGCGTCGCCGCCCTCAACGACTGCCCGCTGGTGATGGCCGCAGGGAATCGAACCCCTGACCTTAAGATTTGGAACCATAAAGGCCGTGATTGCACCACAATGGCGTAAGCGGCTGCTTGTGACGCTGACGCGGTCATGACGGGCCTCGTCCTCGCCGTGACAGGCGAGCCTGGCCTCGGGGCCACCGGCCGCCGCCGTCTTCGTGGTGTCCAGCACCGGCGACGGCGACCCGCCGGAAAGCTGCGACCGGTTCGTGGGTGCGCTGCGGCGGCGCAGCCTCCCGCTGGGCTTCCTCGCTGGCCTGCAGTACACGGTGCTCGGTACGAGCGCCAGCATACCACACTCACCCCCCTCATCTCTCTGTCTCCTCTCCTCCCTCCCTCTTTGCTGGCCTTCTTATGACATGACGCTGCTGCTGCTGCTGCTGGTGCCATGGCTGCCCCCTTGCAGGGCTCGGCGACTCCAACTACACGACGTACATGGGCGTGCCGCGTGTGTTTACGTCGCGGCTGCCCGAGCTCGGCGCGCGCTGCTTCTACCCCTGCGGCGAGGCCGACGATGTTGAGGGGTGAGCTGAGGCATCCGCTGCTTTGCTAGCTGCCGCTGCTGTTGCCACAGGGATGAGACAGGCCAGTGCCAGGCGGCAGGCGAGGGCGGCCGTCTCTGAGCCACCGGTGGCTGCGCAGCCTGGAGGAGTGCGTCGACGCTTGGGTTGCCGGGTTGTGGGCTCCGCTGCACCACACGCTCGGTGCGGCAGCTGGCGGTGGTGGAGGCGGTGTTGCGATTGGCACCGCTGTGGAGAATGGCCACGCCCCCCAGGCGAAGCAGGACAGCAGCCTGGAGGAACTGGTGGGCGTGCCGGCGCTGCCGCCTTGCCGCGTGCGCATCGTGTGGCTGGTTGAGGACGACACTGCGGCGGAGCTCGCCGCTGGCGGTGGTGGCAGCAGCGCAGGCGCCAGCTTGATGTCCATGGACCGCCTCACGACAGCCGAGTCGCTGGGGCGGTTGTCGGGCGGCGGCCCGGAGATGGTGCCCAGAAAGGTCAGAGGCCTCGGCGGCGCTCTCAGCTCAGTTGACAGCGGCACAGCCATCGCTGCAATGCTGGGCTCTGGGGACCGGCTGACAACGGGCGAGGGGGACGACGGTCCCGATGGCGGCGGCCCTGGTGGCGGCATTGGGCCGCTCGGGCCGGCGTTGGCCTACTCCGCAGCGGCACCGCTGCAGGCACGGGTTGCCGTCGCCCGCCGCCTCACAGCGCCGTGGTCAGACCGTGCCGTCGTTCACCTGGGCATCGACGTCACCAGCACCGGCCTCAGCTTCCGGTAGGCAGGCACGCAGACACGTAGTCTAAGAGCCGCAAAGCTGTGGCCGGCGTCCAAGGCCTTGGTCGATGCCGCTAGGTTGCTGATGGGCAAGCTCTAGTCCTAAGTTGTTAAGCTCGTTATAAAGCTGGTTCATTGTTGTTTGGTAAGCTCTTATTGTTAAGCCTCTGTTAAGCTCCGGCGCTGACGCAGTTTTGGCTATGCCCACAGGCCGGGGGACTCGCTCGGCATCCTCCCCCGTAATGACCCACAGCTTGTCGCCGCGCTGCTGGACCGCCTCGGCGCGCCTGGCGACCGCCTCTTTCGGTAGGCTTTCCAGGTCCAGTCGCAATGCCGGAGGTCTGGTAGGGCCTTCGCCGCCGCCAGCTGCTGCTGATGCCCTGCTGTTGCAATTGGCACTGATGGCCCGTCTGGCTACCATGTCACAGGGTTGAGGCAGAGAGGGGCAACGGTGGCGAGGCGGCGCTGGGCCACCTGCACTGCCCCTGCACGTTGGGTGAGGCCCTGAGTTCCCGTGTGGACGTGACAGCAGCGCCCAAGAAGGGGCTCCTGCGTGTTCTCGCCGAATACTGCGCCGACGACGTGGAACGGCGGCGCCTCCTCTTCCTCTGCAGCCGTGGCGGACGCGATGCATACAAGGCCGAGATGATGGTCAGCCCGGAACTCAAAAGACTATTCTCTGTGCTTCACAAACTTCCGTTCACCCTGATCCTTACGTGGAACTTCATTCCCATAAACCCATTCTAGATTCTCGATCTGTCGCGTCACGTGACGGGTCGTGTGCACGGCCACGGCCCGTCACGTCGTGCAAAGTGACTGCTTGAAGCTGGGTCTTCGCTGCCGCTGCCTCACAGGAGGCACGGCCATCACTGCTGGACCTGCTGCAAGCGGCGCCTTCGTGCCGGCCGGACCTGGGTCACCTGCTGGAGTCGCTGCCGCAACTCGTCGCGCGCTTCTACTCCATCACCAACTCTCGGGCCGTTGACTCGCACCTTATTGAGATTGCCTTCAGGTGCGAACTGCAATTGCCGCAGCCTAAGTGCATCCTAGTTGGCCCTGTCACCAGCATCAGGCTGACGCTTGAGCCGCTGCCAACCAGTGTCGTGCGCATGGAGACAGCACCTGGTCGGATATTCCGTGGCGTCTGCACTAACTGGCTGGAACGCGAGCTTGCGCTCGGCGCATCTGGCGAGCGCGCCCGGGGAATGCCCGCACTGAAGGTAGGTAGCCTCGGCTTGGCAGCTGCGAAGCTGGACAATATGTATTTGTGCAACATTACTATGTCCTGCTTCTTTCCTCAGGATATCGTGTCTGCCTCACAGCTGGAAGCTGCCGTTCAATTGCAGTGGGAATGCCATCATGTCTTGACAGCCAAAGACGGCTTCTGCCCTTAACCCTCTGCCTTTCCAGTGGTGCACTGGAAATATTGTTACATGTTTCCTCCTAAATAATATGGTTGTGCGGCGGTCGTTGCAGATCCCAGTGTTTGTTCGCGGTGGCGGCAGCTTCAGCCCGCCGCAGAACCTCGAGTCACCGCTCGTCATGGTTGGGCCCGGGACTGGCGTGGCCCCTTTCCGGGGCTTTCTGCAGGAGCGCAGGCGCGCGCTCGCAACGGATGGCTCCTCTCTGCAGGCGGCACCGTGCAGCGGGCAGGACGAGCGTGACGGGGCCTCCGCTGTGCCCGATGAAGTTGGCGGTAGAGTCGCCCACTCCGCAATCGCAGGCACGGTCGGCGAGTCATGGCTCTTCTTCGGGTGTAGGCGGCAGGAGGAAGACTTTCTCTACCGTGACGAGCTGGAGGGCTTTGTTGCTGATGGCACGCTCTCGCGACTTGTTGTTGCTTACTCGCGCACAACGGATAAGAAGGTAAGCGTGTCCTGCCTGCTAGCTCAGCCCATGAGCCCAAGCTTGCTCCCGCAAGCCATTATGGAAGATACAAGGCTTGGCCGATGACTTTGGTCCATACGTAGATCTCTTGAAAATGCTATCTGAGCAAAGATTCTGAGCCGGGTTGAGGTGCAGCTCGGCCGCCGGCCTGAATGCAACCTGGCACCTTTGGCTGGCAGGTGTATGTCCAGCACCGTATGCTGGAGCTCGGCGCGTCCCTCTGCAAGTTGCTGCTCAATCCGCTCACTTTTATCTTCATCTGCGGGTACAGGCTTTCCTCCTTCCTCCTTGCTGTTAGCGCTTTGGAGAAGGTAACAACTTTAAAAGAAACTCTGTTGCTATTGCTTTTCTGTCTTTCACGACGACGGACAGATCAAGATCACCATTTAGTAAGTACATACTGGCAGCTACTGAATGCCCTTCATTGGGCCGTTAATCTGCCACAGGGACGGCGCTGACATGGCCAAGGGCGTGCACGCGGCCCTTGTGTCGGTTCTTGCTTCGCACGGCAAGATGAAGGAGCCAATGGCCATTGCGCATCTCGCAGCCATGATGAAGGAGCACCGATACGTGCGTGATATCTGGTCCTGATTGTTGGAGCCGATGTCTATCTGCAGCTTCGTATCGACTGGAGGCAAGAGTCTGGAGCATGCAGTGGGCAATGACTAGGGACGCTGGAAACATTGAATGAAATTGATGAGCTTGGCGGATAACAAGCAATTGGGTGCTATGCTTTTTCATGCCAACACCTTGGCTTGCCCGAGCAGAATGCCAAGCTGGGTAGGATGCTAACCATAAGAACAGCTCTCGTTTCCTAACCAATGACCTTACCAGCAAGCTGCAGGTGGCTGCACCTCCAACTTTCGAACAAGCCACCATGCTGGTATCGCAGTGATGCAGCAAGTAGTGGGCTTAAAGAACTCCCGCATCAGGGACAGGTCATGATGCCTCCACGTGCTTGTCAAAGCATGCCATGCTAAATACTCAAGGCCAGTCAAGTCCGGAACAATGCAACTGCTGATTTTGCTACGTCTCAAAGGAGTAAGGCAGCTTAAGCAAGCCAAGGCTGCTGGCAACGCCAGCACCCTTAACAGCGCCCGGGCCCTCCATTCCGGTCGTCTGGGTGGCAGCTTCCTCTGCTTGGGCATGGTACCACTCCCCCTTCTGCCTGCTGATGAAGTAAGCATCTGCAGCAATGAGCAGCCCGCAGCTTGCAATGAGTGCACCATTGCGAACTCGGCAGCAACTAGTGCTAAGAGTACAAAATGTTATAGATGAAGCCTATTAAAATCTGAACCTCTGAGCTGTAACCTTGATCCATTCACTATGCCCTCCATGCTTTGGCACCCTGCCAGAGTGCAGGCCACCAATGTCTCTTGCACACCTGTGACAAAGGTGCTGCTGTAGCGCTCATCATCATAGAGGAACGGTGGTGGCTCCCGTTCACCAACCGCCACAATTGTGCTTCCGCTGAACCTCCGAAGAAGAGGAAGAACACCTCTGGTTAGTCTTTGTGAGCAGTATTCATGGTGCACTGATTGCAGTGATTGCAGTCTAGCCATTGGCTCTGTGCACTATGCTTAGTGCTGCAGCCCATACAAGTGAACCTCGGCCGTGAAAGGGGAAACAACAAGCCTGGCGCAGGCATAACCAATGACTCTCGAGCAATAAGACAAGCAATTATCTCCTCATACAAGTGCTGCCGTTGGCTAGCCATAGTCGGTCCACACCTCCCGCTCATGAAGACGGCTTGGTACCGTCCCCTGCCTCCCGCCATGACTTGCTGCTTGAGCTTCCTCAGTGATGGCAGCACCTCAAATGCCGGCAGCTCTGCATCCAGCAATCAGCAAGGGTCTTGCAGAACTCTGCTCAGTGTCCAGTGTGCTTCACTCTGCAGTCAGAAGAGGAATTGCTCGTCTCGCTATGAGAATAATTACTGCCTTGCTCAGCAGCAATTCAGTGCGGCGAAAGCTACTGCGCAATGGGGTATGCTATTCAAGCAAAACGCAGCAACGATGATTCTTTACCTCCATCATGCGCTTGGCAAAGTTAGACAACCTTCTTAGACAATCAGCAACAGCATACATTGGATCGATCAAGCGGGTTATACTCGAGAGAGTTCCAGTGAGCCGCAAGAGCAAGAGAACGAGAGCAAGGCGTTGCACCGAGGTCGTTGATGCATGTGTTCTGGCGAATGCCCTCGGCCATGACGCGCCGCAGCAGTTCCCGTGGCTCCGCGGTGCTCGCCTGCTCCAGCCTGAATTGCTGGTCGCACGCGAAGAGCAACGTGACAACAATGGGACAAGCATTACTTAAGGAGCTCATGTCATTGTGGTGTGCACCAGATATCGATATTTGCAAGCCGGATTTTTCAGGACGCTGGAAATTTGGAGCCTAAGTACTTAAGATAGTTGCAGAGCAATGGGGTTCCGATTATGCAGCAAACCTTGTAGACGTCAGCCGTGGAGCATTCCTCTGGCGGCTTTATCAGGACTATAGGCTCCGTCAGTGCTACTGAGCCTGTCAGGTCCTCCACGATCTGCAATAGAGCACGAAAAGCAAGGCTGAGGGCTTGGCTCTGTGGCGGTATTGCCATCTTTCTCGAGGCTGGCCAAGCTAATCTTGTAATCAGGAAGAGGGCGCTCACTAAGAAATGTGTGTCATGTATAATGATAATGGCAGGAATAAGGCTGGACTCACCTCTCCACGACCAGTGCAGTAGGCAGCGCCATGAGAGAAGAAGAATGGGACGTCCGACCCGATCTCCGCCGACCAGGCCTGGAGGTCGGCCTCGCTGGCGACGCAGCCCGCCATCTGGTTGGCCGCCCACAGCGCCGTTGCGGCATTGCCACTGCCGCCACCGAGACCCGCGCCTGTCGGCACCCGCTTGTCCAAGTGGATCTGGGCGAGCCACCCAGAGCGTGCAGACCATCAGAAGCTCAGCACGGTGCCGGCTTGATAAGACCTTGACATAATGGTCGACTGTCAGACCAAGGGATTCAAGAGTTGCAGAGGAGATCTGCCTTTGGCCAAGAGTCAAGGTCGGCAACGGCCCCGAGCATACCCAGAAGCGCGTGCCTTCGCCCGTCTTGCGCCGAAAGAGATCCAGCGCCTTGATGATCTGCTACAGTGCCAGCGAGCCACGGGTTGCAGCCGTCAGGCTCTGGTGCTGCTGATGACCTGCGGCGAGGGAGAGGACGGCCAGGACTTGGCACGTTCACGGGCTTACAGTACCAGACTCGCATCCCCCAATGACAACGAGCCCAAACCTCCTTTCATGAAGGTTAAGTCATGAACCTGAACCCCAGATCGCATTCCAGAATATATTCAACTGGTCAGCCGCTCCATTTAACAAGATGTATACTTCATTGTGCAAATGAAATGCTCGCCTGCAGCTTTGGAGCGTGCACCTGACCAGTGCAGACTAACACGTGGTGATTGTAGGGAGCTGCCAATCTGCAACCGGGGGCCTTGGCCCTGACCCTCTCGCTGACCTGATCTACTGCCTCAGCCCTCGTGCTTAACCTCATTGCCTGTAACCGGCTTTCAGCTGAACTCCTAGCTCTCAGCCCTCACTTGTACTCCATAGCTCAGACAACAAGCATCTCAATGTAGCTTGACTCCTGCCTCGGCGGTCGTGGAGACAGAGAGCGCAGCAATAGTACCAGGTTGCGGTCGTCGAGGGGCACGCCGGGCGAGTTGGTGGTGAGGGAGTCGCGCGTCGTGGACGGCGAGACGGAGAACTTGATCACGTCGCCGAGGCTGATGGCCTGACGCCGCGAGGAGCGGACCGACGCTGCGTTAAGCACAGCTCCTCCCGCAGCTAAGGCAAAAGACTTACTGGAAGCACAGGATGACCTCCCACAGCCATTGCCTTACATTACCACATTAACACATCAATACACTGACACATTATACTAACATTAGTGAGCGCCTACTTGCAGAGGTCACAGATGGTCGTGCAATGTGGCGAGTCGGGGCCGCGGCGGCGGCGCTCACCAGGAAGAGCGACGCGAGGTCGTGGTAGCCGTCGGGCCGCTTGCCGGTGACGCGGAGGAAGGAGTTCACCTGCGGCGGCGGCGGCGGCGGCGGCGGCGGCGGCTGAGCGACAGGACTTATCAGCTTCTGCTCAGAGATGGGGTTTTGGCTGGCCGACGGCGGCAGTCGCCGGCGCAGCCTCGGCCGCCGCGGCGCCGCCGCCGCCGCCGCAGCCGCCGCCGCCGCCTGGCAGCAGCAGGGCCCGGCACTCGGCAGCAGAGGCTGCTGCAACTGGCAGCAACAGGACGACAGCCCTGGCCCTCAGTCAGCCGCTTGGCAAACGGCGCCTGAAGCCTCGCCCGCTGCCTTGGCTCCGCTCGTCTCCAGGTACACAAGCGGTCCGCGGTGCGGCTGCTGCGGCTGTGCGAGGACAACCGGGGGTTCTACGTCAAGGCGGGCCAGTTCGTGGCGTCCATGCAGCACGTGCCCGAGGAGATCACGTCCACGCTCGTCAAGCTGCAGGACCAGGTGAGCTG
>WELB01000063.1:509819-526954 GCA_009602725.1 Spirogloea muscicola
GCCGCCGCCGCCGCCAGGCGCGGCGCCGAGGCCGCCAGGCCGGGCGTGCGTGCCGACGGCAGCGCAGAGCGCCGTCGCACCGAAGCGCCAAACCCTAACCCTAAAACCGTCGCCGCCGCCGTGCCGCCGCCGCTGCCGCGACCGCGTCCAGGGCTTCGTGGCGCGGCCGGAGACGGCGGCTGACGGCTCCGTCAACCTCATGACCTGGCAGTGCACGCTGCCCGGCAAGAAGGGGGTGAGCCCCCCATTGCTGCCTCGCCTCGGCTCCTCCGCCTCTGCGGCGGTCGCGGCAGCGGTCCAGAGTGCAGCTCTGAGCTCGCGCAGCTCAAAAGCCCGTCTGCTTTATCGTTGCGGCGGCGAAGCTGGGTACCCAACACGCCGTGTTGGCCAGCCATGGCCACCTCCGCCGCCGTCGCCAGCAGCTGCCGAGGGCGTCGCCCAGAGGCGTAAACGCCACCACCGCGAGAGGGCTCCTGGCTGGCCTGACCACCGCAGTCTCCAGCGTCCGAGGTCGCGCTGGGATCGCCTTGTCGCGCTGCCGGGGGCCGTCACTCCTGCGGCACCTCCTTGGGCTGCCTCAAGAGCCCATCGCCGGCACGGCTGGGCGTGCGCGCGCGCGCAGACGGACTGGGACGGCGGCCACTACCCGCTCACCATCCACTTCTCGGAAGACTACCCGTCCAAGCCGCCCAAGTGCAAGTTCCCCGCCAACTTCTTCCACCCCAACATCTACCCCTCCGGCACCGTCTGCCTCTCCATCCTCAACGAGGACTCGGTGCGCACGCCGATGCCTGCTTGCCTCCCACCTTGCCTGCCCTTCTTTCATTGTCTTCTATACTTTCCTTGGCTTATACTTAGTCTCTGCAATGTACTTTTACTTGAACTCTTTTACCATATGGGAAATGGAAATCGTCACTTATATTGGGACTCCGGCTTCGTCTTAAAATTGCGACAAGTATATCATTCTGGAACTCGGCCTCTTAGCATCTGTCAGACTTAGGCAAGAACCTGATCATCACTCACTTGCATGGCGCGAGCCATGGCAGGGCTGGCGGCCGGCAATCACAGTCAAGCAGATCCTGATTGGGATCCAGGAGCTGCTAGACGCGCCCAATCCTGCGGACCCAGCGCAGACGGACGCGTACACGCTCTTCATTCAGGTAAGGCGACGGCGGCCGGTTTTGCTGCACAGCCGTGCTCGCGACGGTGGTCACAGTTCTGACACGGAGCTCGGTCGGGCTGCAGGACCCTGAGGAGTACAAGCGCCGAGTGCGCCACCAGTCAAAGCAGTACCCCCAGTCGGTCTGACCAGCGCCGCTGGGACTTGCTCGCAGACTCGCTGCCTCAGCCAGTCGAACAATGGCCAGCCTTTGGCCCTTCTCTATTTCATCACCAACTACGCTCTGGAGCTTTGTCCAAATTTTCTCCTTCCCTTTATTGCGCATGATGGTGGCGGCAGCAGGCCAGCATCCTAGCAGCCCAGCAAGAGATCTCTATCGCCCTGATCCAATGCCTTCCGGAGTAGCCGGTCACCAGTTGCCAGCCGTTCATAGAGCAGAAGGATATTGTTCTCTCCTGAGCAATTGCCATGACGGATTGCTGTTCTATTGTTGTTCCACAGTGCAATGAGAGGGGCTTTAAACTATGGTGGCCTCATTGTGCGTTGTGGAGTACTTGCATCTGGCGCTGCTGGCAGTGGGGCTCTTCGGACAGCCTCAAGCCCAAGCAGAGGAACCTGGCAGTGTAGAACCATCACCATAACAATACGGGGATTTCCGCCGGGAGTGGCAGGGACGCCAACAGCTGGTGCAGGAAGTGAGAGCCAGAGTTGGACGAGCTGTGCTAAGGCTTCTTATCGCCATCTGTTGTGGCGGGCTTGTCCTTAGGGTTGCGGCGGCGCCACTCCTCGGGGCTGTCGATCACCTCGCCTGTCTTGAGGAGGTAGCGGACGCGCGTGCCGTCCTCGAGCGTCTTGTGGCCAACTCGTGACGCCACCTTCTGCGCCCGTGAGTACAGCATCACGTTGGAGCTATGCACCGGGGCCTCCATCTGCCGCCACGCATGCCATCGCCCCCACCACCACCACAACGTGCCAGACGTCAGGAACACCTCGTGCTAGGGGGGTAATTCGCGACAATGGCAGTGGCCTCGGCGTCTGACCAAGAGCTGGCACACCCACACAGCAGCTGCACGTGAGTACTGATACAAACAGAGACACAAAGGTCGGAGAGCTACGTGAAAGCGCTTGACTTCTCAGTTCATCGAGATGGGAGTTTCTGGCGGAGGGAGGGCTGTGGGAGAGGGGGAACGAAGGGATGAGGGATAGGGCACGGAGGGAGGTGAGCTGGGGAGGAGGGCGGGAGGACCCGGAGGGGCACGAGGGCGCCCAGAGCGAGCAGGAGAAGTGGGGGAAGGGGGGGGCAAGACTGGAGGAGGGCGGTACAGAGGGCCGGAGGAAGGAAAGGTAAGACAAAAATGCGGCTGCTGATGTTAAACGAGCGGCTGTCAAAGCCAGCCAGGTGCATACAGAGGGTGTTGACGACTATGCTAGCGGAGCTGTTAAAGCCAGGTGCATGCAGAGGGTGTTCATGACATACATTAGCGGAGCCACAGGCTAAGGCAGACAGGAGCGCTGTCAGTACCCACGTGTCAGCAGTTAGGAGGTCAGACGAGCTGAGGGGCAAGGAGAACGCGGCTGCTGATATAGTCAATAAGAGCGGCTGTAATGGCCAGCCAGGTGCATAACAGAGGGTGTTTGATGACAGGTCTAGGGTTGGGTTTAGGGTTTAGGGGTTTTAGGGTTTAGCCTGAGCCCCACCTGGACGATCTGGCCGGACTCGCCCTCGGCCTTGCCCTTGACGTGCTTGGTGCGCAGGTTGACGCCCTTGACGAGCACGCGGCTGTCGTGCGAGAAGATGCGCGTCACCTCCGCCACGCGGCCCTTGTCCGCGCCCGCGATCACCTGCACCGTGTCGCCGGCCTTGACGTGCACCTTGAGCCGCATCGGCAGGCTGTTCTCCTTCACCTCCTTGCGCTCCCACCGCTTCACCTGCGCCCGCGCTCGACAGCGACGGCGGCGGCGGCGGCGGCGGCGGGCGCGGAGTCAGGTCATGCATTCACCACGGGAGGTGGCAATGGCGGCGTAGGCGGCGGCGGCGGCGGCGGCGGCGGCGCTCACGGCGGCGCGGACGGCTGGGAGCGGCTGCAGCGCCGGNAAAAAAAAAAAAAAAAAAAAAAAAAAAAAAAAAAAAAAAAAAAAAAAAAAAAAAAAAAAAAAAAAAAAGCCGCCGGCGGCGGCGGCGGCGGCGGCGACGGCGGCGGCGGCGGCGGCGCGGGATTTAGGGTTTCGCTCTGCGGGGTTGGTCCTGCACCCTAAACCCTCGGCTGCGGTAACGGCGTCTTGCCTCAGCTGAAACGACGCCCAACGTCAGCGTGAGCCCCGACAAGGAGGCCGTTAACCACCTTCAGCTTTGTGGGATTGTCAACTTCCGTCTGGGAGTCGGGCATCATTTAGCGACCTCTACGTGCTAACTCGTGGTTACTGAGCGGGTCAGCTTAGCAGTCGAAGTGGTTTTCTAGTACTTGGCCACTGAGGCCCTCCATCACTCAATACACACTCCATCCCCTGCTAACGATGAGACCCACATTGACGATACTCATTACAACCAAGATCAACATTGTGACTGTTAATTTGTCCCATAGTCTCACTTCATCTTCAGGCGCTTTTCTTGTAGGGTTTAGGTGAGAGTTCAGGGGCCGCCCACTGTCAGCTTCTTCTCTCGTTCTGTCGGCCCCTGTGAGCCTGCCTTATTATCTCCCTGCAAGGCGATCTGGCTCCTTCAGCGTAGGAAGCAAGCTCATCCAGATGGGGAGAGTGCTGTGGAAGCCAGTCCGAGAAGGCTGGACAAGGTCCGAAGGGGCCGGGAGAGATCTAAAACACATACCAAAGCTCTGGCATTTGGCCTCCCCCACCCTGCAAAACAATGTCCTGCAACAAGGTGGAAGAAAGCACCTTGACATCCAATGGAGACAAATTACTGCGACTGTGGTGGTTCTGTTGACTCCCGTTTCGTCCTACTATCGCCTCATCGTTAGGGGTTCTTGATTGTTGGTGTGAAGTGTAGGTTTTAGATGCCACCCACTGTCAGCTTCTTCTCTTGTGTTGTCAGCTCCTGTAAGCCTGCCTTACACGACCTGCAATATGGTGCTGATACATTGCTCCTTCTGCATAGCTATAACGTTTGGTCTCACCCCTGTGGTCGGTGAGAGAGAGCACCTTGACAATTCCAGCATAGCCTGCCCTGGATGACCGTCTGACCATCACAGTGCTACCTGTCACCGCGGCGAATACATGTAACACAACACAGGGCCCGAGGTAGACTATGAAGCAATCTCAATAATGTGGCACAGTGACGTGAATGATCATGTGATGCCTCCTGACGCTATCGGCTCACCTGCTGAGGTAGGTCCACTAATTTGAGCACAAAAAGGAGGCACGAACAAGCTCATTACAGCCACATGAGACGATTACTACTGCTGTGACCAGCAATCATGAAGGGATAAAATGTAACTTGCATCAGTCTCCGAGGCCTCTGGACATCTATTACTTTGAAACAAAAGGACACAGGGAGGCGACATTCAGATCAGACACATTACTCTGCAGAAAGTGAAGCACATAGCCAGGTGCACACCCAGAGAAATTTGTCCGTAAGCGAAGAACAGCCCCAGATTGAAAACTATTGCTGTTTGCACTCTGGCGCCTGCTCGTCGCCACCCGCCCCAGCCTTGGCGCTCGGCGCTGGCTTACCAGTTGATCCCTTCTGCAGCAATTGAAGGGCCGCCACTCAATCAGCTATAGCTGCGTCGTACCCAACATGTTGGCGGAATACAAAGAGCTTCTAGTCCACCAGACTCTGCCCCATACCATTTACAACCATTTAGCAGCTGAAATTCTGCTACACTCTGGGTTAGAAAACACAAAGCAGGCTTTCACTCCACTCTCTGAATACAAATTAATGTCGAATTCTTCGTGTTCTCCAGACTTGTTGACCTCTGCTAACTACAAAAAAGTGTCCACTACAGCCTTAGCCTATCCCAAAGAAGGGTGAGCATGCCAAATGACACTTGCACGGTCAAAGGATTGGAGGCTAGGTGCAATCTTCCAATGACGCCTGATTGTAAGGTCAAATGTGCCGGCTGTGCTTGCAAGTCAAACCTTCTGTGCAGTCCCCCGGCCCTTCTGAGGCTTCCCCTTCTCCTCATCCTCGTCGCCGTCATCCTCATCCTCATCTTCGTCGTCATCATCATCGTCCTCCTCATCGTCCTCATCCTCATCATCATCCTCGTCACCCTCCTCATCGTCTTCCTCTTCGTCCTCGTACTCTTCCAAGGCCTCACCAGTGAACCACTTCACTGCATGTGGGATGATCTTCTCCTTCAGCATAGACCTGAGAGACAGATGCGTGCTCATATTCAGCAAATAATCTTCAGCCAGTACCTGGCCTGAGCAGCACAACATTCGCAACTATCTAATCTGCTCCAATGTATGATCACAAGTATCGTCACGTAGCTTTAGTAGCTTGGGTACCATGGGACCCCAGACATGCATATGCTGCCAAAGTCTGATTATATAGATTGTTCCATAGCAACACCACAAAATCGACAAATCAAAAGCCCTGAATTCCATTGAAAAAAATTCAGGGTGTCACATACCCAACTTCGTAGTCATTCTCCATCTCTTCCTGCAGCTGCTCCGCCTACACAACGCAATCACAAATTAGACCTTGCTAGGCTGCAGCCGGCTGAAAGTCTTTGCAAGCGGGTGTATAAAGAGAGATGCATGCCACAGCCGTCAGGCACAACACATGGTCGCTTTTGTGTTACAGCAACTATCACATACAGTTGTACATCCTCAAGTCGTACATCCGCAAAGCCATTGCCACAATACCAGGCTGCAAATACTGCTACAGCCTGAAGGGCCACAACGGATTGCCAATCAACTGTCTTTCGTATGACAAGAGCCTGTAGACAATGATATGTATAGAATAAAATTCTTACCTCGTCCGCACTAATTTGCTCATCGTCCCCAGGCACCTGCGGGGGGCTGAAGAAGTTGAAGAAGCTCTCGCACTGCTCTATCTTCGTAACCGGCTTGGTGTTTTTGGCCCCTTTCTTGGGCTTCTTCTTCAGCACTTTCTGAGTGAGGTTCTTTCCTGGCAACCACTCAATCGTCGTCCTGTGCAGCACATTGTGGGAGACATATTAATAACAGCAAGTGTAGTGCTGGTTTTCTACTATCTAATTTATAATCAGCTGCATGGGAGTTGGCCAGATAGTGCTGAGAAGGCATCTCATCAAGTTATGAGTACTTACGCCTCAGCCTTCTCCAGGATGGGCTCGTCCTCGTCAATCATGTGGTAAGTCTTGCTCAGCTGCCAGCGACATACGCAGGCAGGAGCTCGGTGAGACTGCATCGGTTGCCTTGTCACAAGAGCTTGATAGATGTGATGTGAATCTGCACAGTGCAGAGGTGCTGCTAAACAGCCTGCTATGGGGCCCGTGCATCTGAAGCTCACTGTGGTGTTCTTGAAGAAGGGGTTGGGCTCAAATTCTAAGTCCAGTGTAAAGCCCTGTTGTTGAGGCAAGGAGAAATCTTGCTTGCTTCAGATTGCTTGCTTGCGTCACTGCCTGCTCCGCTCCAAGAATCAACAGAAACTCAAAAATTGCAAGCTAGAATGTGCAGGTCTCTACAACAAACATTGAGATAAGTGGATCTGCAAGCTGTCCCCAATCCGCAGATGACGGGTACCACTAGGCATCCATATAAAGGATTGGCCATATAGCAGGCACAATAATGGCACACCTTGCCCTCCTCCAAGGGCCGCCACTTGATATTGATGAGGTGCTTGAGAGCCTCCTCGTCCTTCTCCGTGATCTGTGGGAGGTCTATATGTAAGCTCATCACACAGTAAGCCCTGCACCTAATGGTATCCCCTACAAGTTTTCTGTGATGTTACTTCCATGCAAGTTAAGATAAGTTCCTCTCTGTTATACAGCATTATCAGCATGTCTGATGCATAAGGAAGTAAACACCAGCTTCACCTATGAGTAGCAAACTGTATACTACAGATATCCACTGTCACCAATGCAGCAAGCTGCGCAACTGCTAAACTAGATTGTCAACCTCAAGGCCAAATGCACCTGCTCGCTTGTAACTTCATTGTTTTTTAGGGCTGTCAACCAGAACTCTGGAATGCCTTTTGAGACTGTACCACCAAAGTTCAAAGATCATCTGGTCAAAGCAGGCGTTATGTGGCCCCCTCAATTTGTGATCACGGACTGCGCAGCTTCTCAGCTCTACACACAAATCTGCTGCCGCTGAAAGTCGGCAAGGTCCCTATGAGTGGCAAGTTAATGAGATTGATTGAAGGCGATATGAAGTTATAAATAGCTGACACTGCACAGCGATGGTGCAGGTCAGGCGAGGAGACTCACCCTCAGCATCCGCTTCGTCTCCTGCTTCCCCGCGCTCTGGGCCTCCCTGAGCAGCCTCGGGGCCAGCATCAGGCTTGTCCTCTGGCTCCACAGCGCCAGTGACAATCTCCCCTCTCTGCCAGCACAGGGCATTATCATGAGTCAGTAGATCGAAATCAGTTGCAGAAGCTCAGTGGAGATGATGACCAATACTCTAAAGTCAACCTTCAATACACTCGTCAGGCTCACTGAGCGTAATAAGGGTGTACCTTCTGATACAGGGGCTCGTACAGAGTGAGGTACTTGGCCTCCAGCTTCCTTCTCTCCTCCAGGAACTGCTCCTCAAGCTCGTCATGCTTGTGCTGCCAGCGTAAGCAGGCCGCACTTGCGGCCCTCAGAGTGGGAAGCGGACGAGGCGATCTCTACTAGCCTCTTATAGCTCTTATAGCTCTAAGAGTCTGATAGCTGTTTTCCAGGCTCGTCACATAAGCTGCATGCGCAAAAGCCTGGGCCTGCAGGTCTGTCCACTCCGTGCAGATGAAGGCACCTGCTGATAGCACAATGAGAAGGTAACGCAGCTCTGTGGCTGGCTTCCCATGTAGCCTGACCTTACCTGGAGGTCCTGCAGAGCGGCAACGCGCTTATGGACCTTCGCAGGGAGGGACTCGAGGTACCCCGACGAGCGGCCGACGAGGCCCGAGAGGCGGTCCTGCAGGTCTTGAGAGCCGCCTCAGCGTTCAGCTGTGGAAGGCTGGGACTAAGAAACGCGGTGCTTCCGTTTCTACAGAATTTGAACTTGTGACCTTCCAATCGATTGGCAGCGGCCACGGCGAGATGGAGCTATGAGGCCGTGCGGCAGGCAAGGCAGTCCGATGGCGGCGGCAAGCCTGCGGAGATGGAGGACGACGACAGGACCTGGATGGCGGACATGAGACCGGCGCGGTCGGCGCCGCTGAGCTGACCGCCTGCAGCAGCAGCAGGCGCGAGGGGCTCAGCGAGGACGGCGATCCCCGGCGGGGCTCATATCAAAGCACATAAGGCTAAAGAATGAAGAGGCGCGGCGCGGCACGGAAGGCCCCCAGCTGCCGCCACCGCCAAAGCTCCGCGCCGCCGCCGTCGGCGGCGGCGGCGGCGGCGGCAGCGGCGGCGGCGAGCTGCGGCGTTTCGTGTACGTGTACGACCTGGGCGTGGAGTGGACGGCGGGGGTGCGCGGGGGCCCGCAGCCGGCGTGGTGGAGCGAGCAGTACGACGGGGAGCGCGCGGTGCACGAGGCGCTGGCGCGCAGCAACGCGGTGCGCACCACGGCGCCCGAGGACGCCGCGCTCTTCCTCGTCCCCTTCTACGCCGCCTTCCACACGCTCGCGCGCTACCGCGACTGGGAAGCCAACATGGTCGACGCTGTGGGCGGGACGTCGGACGCGCTGGAGGCGGCGCTTCGCCAAGTGCGCGCCCGCTGGCCCTTCTTCAACCGCACCGCCGGGCGCGACCACTTCGCCGTGCTCACCATGGACCACGGCCGCTGCACGGCGCTCACCTTCACCGACCCATCGCTGTACGCCAACATGTTCTTCCTGCAGCTCGCCGGCGACAAGCTCGCGCGCTCCGTGCACGCCCACCCCAACCGCACGCTGCAGGCCGTGGCGTACAACCACCGACCGCCGGCCGGAGGGCTCGGCCTCGGCCTCGGCCTCGTCGCCGGGCCCAACGGCTCCGTGGTGGCGCTGCCCGACATCCCGTGCTACCGCCCGGACCGCGACATTGTCATCCCGCCCTTCGTGCCGCCCGCCGCGCTGCGCCCNGCGGGTCGGCGCCAGGCGCCGCCCGGTGGCGGCGGCTGCGGCGGTCGGCTCCGGCGGCTGGCGGCTCCGCGCTGCAGGTGAGGCGCTGCACCTAATAACCACTGTAATTCAATTATAGCATGTATATACTGAATATGTACCCACATAAACCCCTCACCCCCGCTCGAAGGCCCAGCTCAGGGGTGAGATGAGAAGCTCCTCCGGAGGCAACGATGGCCGCGGAAGGTCAGCCCTGAAGGACAGTGGACAAGGTCCGAGGAGGCCGGAACTTCCATATCCGCGCAGCTGCGCGAGTTACTCGGAGGCTTTGGCTCTTTGGTTTGCTGGGGGTTAGAGTTAAAGCAGGACTCAGGTCAGAGCAAGGGCAAGGGCTGTCAAGGTCTGCACTGGGGATTCAGAGGATGTCAGGGGGAACGCAAATTGCATTCCGGCGCTTAGTCTTTCTGCTTTGCGGCTCTGTAAGTAGAAGCTACTAAGTGATTATCCTATAGGGAAAGCTTTTGGAAATGCGCTTTTCCGGCCTCTTCGGATCTTGTCACTATGTATTGGACGAGTTGTTCACAGCCTCCGCCCCCTTTGGGAGAGCCGCTCTCTGCTTAGGGTTAAGGGTTTAGGGTTCGGGGTTTATGGCTTAGGGTTTAAGGCTTACGGCTGTGCCTGCTGGTCTCGGGAGCTCCTCCTGGCAGCAGCGATGGCTGCTCACACCTCCGGCTGCTGCCCACGTTGGGCCTGCTGCTGGCACAGCAGCGGCAGCACCATGGAGCAGGAGCTGGCGGAGTTCCGAGCGCAGAAGGACGAGCGCGTGCCCGTGACCGTCATTACCGGCTTCCTGGGCGCCGGCAAGGTCTGAGTGGGCCTTCTCCCACTGTGGTGTGACCGATCCCGCTTCTAAGCCGCACACAGCCGCCATGCACGTTGTGGGCTGGCCGCTCCTGTAGATTGGCGCCAGGCTAGTCGCTCCATCGAGTAACGCCCCCTTCTGCTTACATGCACTGCGCAGACGACGCTTCTGAATCACGTTCTTACAGCGGAGCACGGCAAGCGCATTGCCGTGATCGAGAACGAGGTGCAACCCATCTCGCCACTGCCTCCGAGGCTGCCGCTGCCAGGGCTGCAGCCCCGTGGACACAGCTTGCTTCCGGTTTGCACTCTACCTGCAGACGGCCGCTGTGCACAAGCTCATGACTGTGGCCCCTCCCACTCGGCTTGCTTTGTGCAGTTTGGCGAGGTGGACATTGATGGGTCGCTGGTGGCGGCACAGCGGAGCGGTGCGGAGGACGTCATAATGCTCAATAATGGTTGCCTCTGCTGCACAGTGCGTGGCGACCTCGTGCGGATGCTCCACGAGCTGGTCTCCACGCGTCGCGCCAGCTTCGATCACATCCTCATCGAGACCACTGGTCGAGCCCCACCCGCTGCCTACGCCTCCCCAATGGCTCGCCGTTCATCCCTGTCACACTGCACTGCCTATCTAGTAATGCATTTCCATAACAATGCTGCTGGTCATTGTTTATAAATCGTATCTTAATCTCAGCGCTAGGACCCTTGTTGCAGGATTGGCGAACCCGGCTCCCATAATCCAGACATTCTACCTGGAGGACCGCATTGCAGCTCACCTGCGGCTCGACGGCGTCGTGACGCTCGTGGATGCCAAGCACGCAAACCAGCACCTGGACGAGATCAAGCCCGATGGCGTTGTCAACGAGGCTGTGGAGCAGATTGCGTTCGCTGATCGCATCATCCTCAACAAGGTCCAGTCGGCTTGAGCACACTGAGCTCCTGCTGCTGGTTCTAGCGGCCATCTCTCTGCCATGCACTCCTGCTCTGCTCTACCCCCCCGCTCAACATGGAGGCAGCTCTGCTCTGTCGCTACTGCGACCATATCATGGTTGGACTCCATTATATCATGCACGCCTCTCGTCACTCAATGCAACTGCAAAGCAGTGGCGCCGGACGCACACATCAGCTAATGTTCCCGCTGGCGGCCATATGGCAGGTTGACCTTGTCAGCAACAAGCAGCTGGACTTGCTGCAGCAACGAATTGCGGTGAGGATTGGTGGATCAGCAGCTCCGCACATGCGCATGCTGTAATAGATGAAGTCCGAGAGGCTTGTAGGCAGTATGAGTCGACCAGGTTGAGTCTGCTAAGGGCAGTGCTTCTGTGTCTTCTGAGTCACCTAGCAATGGCTGGTCAGCACGACTAGCGCCACTCTAGAGAGCTGGCTAGCAGCACCTTGTGACAGCTCCCGCTAATGCTAGACCAGATGCTATGGAGAAGCCACTCATTCATACACTTAGTGAGGCCCTGCTGAGCGCCCTTAAGGTTTACTTTGTCTTGCTGTGCAGAGGATCAACAGCCTGGCACGCGTACGGCGCGCGAAGTACGGGGAGGTGGACATGGAGTACGTGCTTGGCGTCGGCGGTTTCGACCTCGAGAGGTCCCCACCTAACCCTTGCTATAGCTCAACAATTTGTGTGCCTGAAAACATTCAGTAACTATAAGATTTCGCGAAGATAATTACGCAGTGCTGGTTGAGCGTGTGGCGATGCCCGAGGACAGTGTCGCTCACGCCCTGTGGCGCATGTTCAGGGTGGAAAAGGAGGTGCAGCCGGAGCTGCTGCAGGAGAATATGAGCAGCAGCGCAGCTGAGCACGAGCACGGCTATGGCCACAGTCACGACCACGGCCATGAGCATGAGCATACGCACGAGCATGGCCACGACGGCCTTGCAGCCGAAGGCTGCGCTCAGTGCGAAGAAGAAAGGCACGACCACAATCGTCATAATCACCTTCACGATGGTAAGGCGCTTGTGCATATCAAAATGTCAAGCATGAGCTGTGCATGACAAGTTTAGGAACCTATTGCTGCTTCTCACGCAATCTGGGTGCACGAACTTGTGGGTGCACAAACTGGGTGCTTTAGGATGTTGTGAAGAGGCACCCAGCCGTGGCTGTCCATGCAGATCACAGTCACGTGCATGACCCGGGCGTGACATCTGTCAGCATCGTCTGCGAAGGGGAGCTTGACCTGGAGAAGGTGAATGTTATGCATAGTCAATGATTGAAAAGCATTTCAATCTGCCCTGTCGTTAACTTTCGGAGTGCAGGTTGCCATTCTTGACTTCAGTGCTGATTTTATGGTCGTGCAGAGGTAGGTTGGTATTGTATTGCCGTCTACAGAAGGGCCGTCAAAGTCTGCCTTAGCACTGTGCCTTACTTCCTGACCAGTGTCAAGCGAGCTGCAGGCTTCACGAGGAGAGCTGCTCACAATGACCGTTCCCCTTAATACTTCGGAGGACCGTGGCCGGGGCTCTGATGGGGTTCAGTATGCTACTTTTTTGCAGATCAATGATTGGCTAGGTGACTTGCTGCAGGAGAAGAGTGAGGACTTGTACCGGATGAAGGGCGTACTGGCCATTGAGGGCAGCGACGAGCGCTTTGTGTTTCAGGTGACACTAGGCCCCGAGGACTATGCTTCGATCTGGAGATATGCTTCCTGCCACTGACTCGCATAGGTCCTCTCTGTCACTAGCTAAGCGCTTGATGCTGGCTTGTGACTTTCGCCAATGGCCTTTTCTGTGGAAGTAAAAGCTGGAATCAAAACTCCTAGGATATCATGGAGGCTCTGGTGGCATGCAGAAGTCACGGATGAGGCATTGCTTACTCATCACCAAGACAAGTATTATTGAGCTGCAACTTGGCATACTGCATGCTGGCAGGCTGTCAAGGGTGGTGCGACTGACTGCTGATAACCATCTCACTTGGCAGGGCGTGCACTCGCTCTTCGAAGGCACGCCAGACCGGCCATGGGGGCCCGACGAGGTGCGCAGCAACCGGCTGGTCTTCATCGGCCGAGATCTGGACAAGACTGCCCTACACCACGGCTTTCAGCAGTGCCTCGTCTCTGCCCAATCTCAGCGCTCATAGATTCCCTGTCTCTATCTTGTGCGGCGGCTCTTGATGCCACCGAGTCTGTCCGCGTGCTGTGACATTTTTCTGCGGTATCACAGTTCACTTCAAGCATCGCCATGTGCTGCTTCTTCAAGCACAATTTTGCAGGATCCACTTTACGTAACAGACTCTTCATTGATTGCCCACTACCATCTTCTGCACCAGAGATTAGGCCTGCGCCCTTGTTGAAGCAGACCCATGTTGGACTGTCTCTAATCGCCTGCAGGGCTATACAGGAGAGCGCTGCCTGCATGCAAGCGTCGCTTCGAGACAGTCACAAAGACCCCAAATTTAGACAACAGAAGAACTAAAGAGAGCAAAAATACTATTTGCAAATTGCTTCTGTTACGAAATTGTGACTAGCTAAACGGAGGTCATGGCGAGAGCCTTGGTCGCCACTCGGCAGCGCCGCTGCAGGAGCTTTGCACGCTCCCCGCCGCCCAGCGAGGCGGCGTGCGATCGTATGTTGTGGTTCAGGAAGAGCACGAGGCCACTACGGAGCGCGCCCAGAGCCGGTGCCGTCGCAACACGCGAGAATATGGCCGCAAGCACCGAGTCCGGCCTGCTCGCAAGCAGGAGGTCCTCGAACAGGACCCGGAAGTGGAGGACGGCGCGCGCCTTCATGGCTTTGGGGTCCACAAAGTCTACAGCCTTAAGCACCGACAGGGGAAGGTCCCCGCTGCCAATCAGGTGCGACAGAAGGCGTGCGAGGTTGGTGCTGCGCCGGAGCTCCATATCCGGGAGCTGCTTGAATTGATCCCATACTGCATACTGAACAGCGAGCTGAGAATTGTGGTAAGTAGGCTACAACTTTGCATGCCTATACGTTTTCCTGCGCTAAATCTTTTGCTTCTATGAGTAATTGGAAAAAAAGATGAAAGAAGAGATACGGATACTACAGAATAGTAATGCACGTGTTACAAATCCTGCAGATATACAATGTAGAACACTGCAGACAAGAGCTTTGCCCCTGGCATTCTACGATGGTGACATGAAAGGATGACAAACTCTACGGCTCCTAAAGTAGAACACTATTGTGCTAATCAAGGGCCAAGGACCTACATCTGCATCCGGATTGACAGTCGACTTTGAGAGGCACCTGGAGGGTGAACTTGTGGTTCTTGTCAACGGCGCAGAGGCGGGCAGCCAGCAGCGCATAGTATTTGTTGAAGAGCTTCTCTTGCAGGCAACATTCCACTATCACGCGCATCACCTCTCGGTCCTGCAGAAAGAGAGGGGGACGCCCGGCAGCTTCACGTTCATCAGGGGTTCCAAGACAAACTTTACACATTTAGTCTGGGCAACAGGCGGTGAAGCGGAACTTGGACGAATGTGTATGACTAGTGGCAAATATCACTGAAGTGTGCATTGTAAGATCCAACTAGAATAGACAGTCTATCAAACAAGGAAACTTAGACCATGAGCCCTGAAAGTATGAGCACCAGCCCCTAGCTTCTGCACTCGGCACGCACCTGCTTTCCCGCGAGCTTGAGGCGTGTTATTCGCTCAAATGCATCGGCAGCATCCTCAGCAGACATCACTGCAAAGAAGACGGCGCGCCGGGCGTCCGTGTTCATGCGCTGAGCGGCAGCCAGCTTCACCAGCGCCTCATCCTCGACGCCGGCTGCCGTGGTCGCCGTGGCGGTGCCTCGCAGGGACTCTGCCGACGGCAACCACCACTGGCCGCGCTTGCCCGGCTCGGCTAGTCGCTCCCACGTCACTGACGCCAAGTGTACGGGCGCCTCGCCAAGCTAACCAACAAATAAGCAGGCCGTGCAGCCAATCCACGAACACTGTATAGCGGACCCTGGCTTGACGACAACCCCTGAACTATAGTGCAGGTGAAGAGACGATCCCAGATTGTACTGCATGTGCAGACATGAGTGCAGCACAACATGCAGATGACGAGATCCTGGGCTACAGCAGCATATGCTGGCTACCTTGCGGAGCCAGCGCTTGAGGCGGGCATGCGACGGCGGCTCCTCCTCCTCCCGCCGCCGGCGGTTGTTCTTGATGTCCAAGATTGCGTCCAGCATGAATCGCACACGCTTGCTAAGGCCAACCTCCTTCGCGGAGTTGGCAGTGCCATCAGCGCTAGCAGTTGCCGATGCCGCCGCCGCCTTCGACTGCAGGGCGCCAATGTAGTCCTTCATTGCCTGCGGATCCGCATGGCGCATGTTCATGCCGCACGCCTGCAGCAGCTGCACAGAGCTCGCAACGTCCAGCTCGGCGAAGCGCTCACACAGGCGGCCCAGGAAGCTGTACATAGGCTGGCTGCCAGCACCGCCGCAGGCAAGAATGAGCACGAGTGCATAGGCGCAGCCTGAAAATCGGCCTGAGCCTTGGGGACCCAAATCCTAAAATAAACCCAAAACACCGAAAGCCCTCTATACATGCCTGGCCTAAGTTGCTGCGAGGCGGCAAGGAAATCCTGCCATGTCCGTAGACTGACAGAACAGCCCCCGCCCAGCCGTAGCCTTGGCGCGATGAAGAAGTACCAGCGACCTGGAGACCATTCCAAACTCTATACTGTGGACGACAAAATAGGGAGCTCAATCTTGAGAGCTCTCATCTCTGGACTTGAACCTCGGGGCGAATCAGGAGGCACTGCCGTAGCCAGGGGTTGCAATAGCGGACATCGAGAGCGGCACCTGCTGAGAAGGCCAAATGTGTGGAGGTAGGCAAGGAGCAGCGTGAGGTTGCGCAGCGCCAGGCTGTCGGCGGCCGCATACTGCTCCTGTGGCGGTGACAGCGGCCGCAACAGCAAGCGTCGGTAAGCGCTGAGCTCAGGTCGGATTGGCCATGCCATTGCCGTACCCCAAAACCTTAACAGGACTTTGATTTTTGGTCATGGTCTTCTTAGTAATATATGTAGGAGCTATTGCTGTATATTTCCTTTTTCTACTTATGATTTTCATTATCAAGACCGCTGAGATCATGAAAATGTTCTTCGATATCATCCAACTGGAGGAAGTATTGGACTGATCTGGCTGGGTGGACGGACCTCGAAGGTGGCAGCAACAGCGGCCGCAAAGTTGGCGCCGAGCGCAGCATCGCGCGCGGCCGTGCCGAGGCCGACCACGAAGGCGGCGCACACGGAGGCGAACTGCGGGCTGGCCCGCGGCCCGCGCACGGCGGCTGCCAGTATCTCGGCGGTCACCGCGCGGCTCACGGCTGCCCGGCTGTGCTCCTGCGCTTGGCACTACGCCATACTGGTTAGCCTAAGCCCTTCACCCTAAAGTTATTCCTAAACCTTGATACCAAACCCTAACTGAACACTGGCGACAACTGGCTGGCCTGGCTGGCCTGGCTGAAGGTGGCTCCATCGGCGGCGGCGGCGACTGTGGGATTATCAAGCAGCTCAGTGAGGGTTAGGGTTTACGGTTTAGGGGTTCAGGGTTCAAACCCACCTGGAGCAGCGCGGCGGCTGCCGCTGCGACGGACTCGACGTTGCCCTCGGCGAGGCGGTTGACCAGGCCGCGGACGCGGCGCGCGGCGGCGCCCTCTGCGAGCTCCGGCGCGCCGGCCCGTAGCGACGGCGGCACGTACGCCGCCTGCTGCGGCACCAGCCGAGGTGCAACGCCAGCCGCCGCCGCCGCCGTCATTGCCACAGCTTCCTCAGCGTTATCGGCATCACTGCCGCTGCCGCCGCCGCCGCCGCCGCCGTCGCCGTCCTCGGCGCCGTCGGATCCGCTGCCGATGCCGCTGCCGCCTTCGTCGCTGTCATCGTCCTCGTCGCCGCCCTCGTCCTCGTCCTCGTCCTCGTCCTCTTCGCCCTCCTCCTCTCCCCTTTCAACTCCACCCCACTCCTCCTCCCTCCGTCCCCTCCCCCCCTCCGCGCCTCCCGCCTCCGCCTCGTCGCCAGACGAGCCGCCGCCACCGTCGCCATCGCTGCCGCCGCCGCCGCCGAG
>WELB01000063.1:532640-543500 GCA_009602725.1 Spirogloea muscicola
GGCGGCGGCGGCGGCAACGAGCCGCCGCCGCCGCTGAACGAGCCGCTCGGCGGCCACATCTTCGTGTCCAAGAGCGAGAGCATGGAGCAGGACGTGCAGCGCAGCATCTTCGGTGAGCGGCGGCGGACATCGCCGGCGGCGGCGTCGTCGCTGTCATGAGCGAGAGCCGCCGGCTGTGCTCCTCGCCCCTGCTTCCCTTGGCCGCGCTGACGCTGCCGCCCGATGACGCCGATGCTGACGCTGATGCCTATGTGACGTTGCCGCTGGCTGACGGTGGGGGTGTACAACTCAGGGTTGCCGCACCGGTTTCTCGAGTCGGTGCGCCGCATCCAGCCGGGCATGCCGCTCTTCCTCTACAACTACACGACTCGCAACCTCCACGGCGTCTTCGAGGTGAGTGCCCGGTCGATGCCGCTGGTGCGGCCGCCATCGCCGATCTTGCCAGAAGTGGATGACGGCATCGATGATCCTCTTGCAGGCCACAAGCGAGGGCGGCTTCAACCTCGACCCACATGCGTGGGACGCGCCCGACAAAGTCGACCTTGTCTATGGCCGCGCCGTGTCTCGTTATCCATCGCAGGTGCGCATCGCTGCTACGGGTATCGCCACTGCTGCAGACCGCAACCTTCGCTTGCTGGCCATCGCCACCTGGCCCGCTGGGGTCGGCCGAGTTGTGAAGCTGCGAATCGCAGCGATGGATGCTGTTCATGTGGCGCGTCGGCGGAGGCTGGTGCAGGTGCGGTTCAAGGTGCGGGAGGAGCGCGGGCGTATCAACGAGCAAGTCTTTCGGCCGCTGCTCTACCACTATGAAGGCCACAAGTTCCGCCTCGAGCTCTCGCGCCTCGAGGTGCGTGTCGGTCGCCCGTCGCCAACGCCATCGCCCCTGCCGTGGCCATACTTTGACAAGCGCCTGCTGCTGTCCCGGCTTGCTCACCGCCGCTGACATGGTTGCCGCTGTGGGCATGCAGACGGAGGGCCTGCTCAACTTGTTCAACCGGGCTGGTGAAGCGGACGGCGACTGGGAGCCCGTGCGGAGCCGCGGCAACAAGGCAGCGCGCTCGCAGCGGCCCGCTGTCGCCTGGGGCCCTGCACCGACATCATCGTCGATGACCTCATCGCAATCCCCGGGAGGGTGGGGGGCTGGAGGCGGCAGCCGGCCGGCAGCAGCGCAGCCGGCGGTCAACGGCGGCGGCAGCTACAGCGGGGCGAGCCTCAGCGAGAGCAGTTCAGCTCCAGCTGCGGCTGCTGAGAAGGCCGCTGCCAACGGCTCGGTCCTCCATCACGACTCGCCGATGAAGGTGGTGGCGCAGCCGCATCGTGCTGTCGTCAGGGAGGCGACTCCGAATGGGCCGTTGCTGCCGGCCGTGCCGGCCGTGACCACCAACGGGTTGCTGCGGAGTACCGAGGAGACTTCCTCTGGCAATGGCCAGGCGCAGCCGCCAACGGCTTCAGCAGCAAGACCGCCGGCCGCCACCGCGGCGAGGCCGCCGGCGGTGGCCTGGCCGGCTGCGCGGTCGTACAGTGCCATCTTGAAGGCCGGCATCGCTGGCTCGGAGCAGGCCCGCAACGGCCACCAGAACGTCGCGCGGCTGGGGCAATCAACCACTACGGCTGAAGCGGTAGCCCTGGTAGCAGCTGCAGCGCTGGAGGAGGCCACCCCAGCAGCTCTCTCGAGCGCCAGCAGCAGCGACACAAGCAGCGCCATCGGCAGCAGCAGCAGCAGCCCCAGGAGTAGCGCCACATCGGCCAGCCCTGCTGCCTCGGTGGCGCCTGCGCAGCCGCTGCCTGTTGATTCTAGCGCAACGAAGAGGCCAGCAGTGGCTGTCACATTAGACAGGCGGCCCGCCGGCGGTCCTCCAGTGGCGCTCGCCGAGCTGCCGCCGCAGGCCCGGCATGCTGACACAGGTTCCCACCAAGGCGCTGCTGCAGAGAAGGACCGCGCTTTACCGAGCGGCGGCACCGGCGGCGGCGGGCCTGCCAAGAAGAGCTCGGAGACCCAGGAGAATGCGGATGCTGACGTTCAACCACCGGCAATGGCTGCCAGTCTGCAACATTGGCCCCAGAGCCGCAGCCCGCCTCTGAAGAACGGCGATCCCGGGGGCAGGCCCATGCCGGAGCTGGCTGAGGAGGTGATAGAGTCGCCGCGAACGGCTTCAAAGCCACCGGCTATATCGGCGGAGGCTGTCGAGTTTGTGACAACGGCGGCAGCGTCCACGGCGGCCGTGACATCGGGAGCACAGCACCAGGCACCCTCGAAGGTGGCTTGGCAGGGCAACGACGTGGCGCATCTGCGGCGGCTCGCCGAGCCCGCCAATTCGTTGCCGGCCGTCGGCGGCAGCAGCAGCGGCGGCACTGGTGGCGGCAGCAATGACTGCGCCTCAGTCGAGAGCAGCCTGCCGAGCTCGCCATCGCCGCCGCTGCTGCCGGCTGGGGCCTGGTTTGACAACAGCGTGGACGCGGCAGCGCCGGCAATTGTGGTCCATGGAGCTGCGAGTGGCAATGCCACCACGCGCCAAGGAGGAGGCGCTGGCGGCACGGTGCTGCCACTGCCACCGCCCCTAACCGATGTCGAGGCCCTGCCGCCGGCGGACGGTGGCCACCGGCGGCTGCTGGCACGGCAGGCTAGCGGGCCGCAGCACGGCGCTGGGGCAAGTGTCAGCAGCGGAAGCCAGCCGCTTCCACGGCAGCGGTTCCGAAGTGGTGGCCAGGCTGCGGTGCCCGTGAGGCAGCCCCCGGCTGCGCAGCCAGCGCCGGGCCTGCGGACTCACGGCGAAGACGGCAGCAGCGTCGGCAGCGGCGGCAATGGTGGCGGAACCATTGCATCCAGAGGGAGTGGCAGGGACCACAGTGCGCTCAACCAGCAGCCATTGCCGCGGCCAGCGCACGCGCCGCCGTCGCCGCCACCGCCGTCGCGGCTGATGGAGCACCTCCTGCCACGGCAGCAGTCAGTGCTGGCTGCAGCACAGCAGCCGCTGCCACCGCCGATGCCGGCGGCGACGTTGTCCAGGGCCCTCGCGCCGCACTCAGCAATGGCAGGCCGCCCGCCGCCGGCAGCCCTCCAGCAGCAGCACCTGCAGCTGTACTCGGCGCCGCTGCAGTCAGCGGCGCCGCTCCAAGGGGTGATGCCCCCAAGCGGCCGCGGTGGTCGCGGTCCGCTGCCGCTGCCGCCACCATCCTCCTCTTCCTTGCCCACAATGGCCGCCCTGGCGCTCGATGGCACAGGGGCAGCGACAGCTACTTCCGCGCACTTCCCAGGGGCCCGCCAGATGCTGGGCGCGCCGCCGGATGGCAGCTCCAGCAGCGGCGGCGGCTTCGTAGCGCTGCCAAGCCTGCCGCTGGGCCCCCCGTCCGCCCCGCTCCCGCCGGTGGCGTTTGGGGCTGGCAGCGGCGGCGTCGGTGGTGTGTTCCAGCAGCCACCAACCATGCTGATGGTGCAGTCGAGGCTGGGCGCGCTGCCGACATTCATGCTCCCGCCTGTTCACCTGCTGCGCGGCATCAATGAGCTGCACGACGAGATTCTCGAGTTCTCAACAGTAGCGCGGCCCTCGGCGGTGGCGCGGCGCCGTGCTGAGGCTGCCGTGGAGCAGGTGCGGCTGTGCGTGCAGGAGCTCTGGCCCGGTGCCGACATTGAGGTGAGCATCGCCGCCCATATCACTATGATCGTACTACGTAATTTATGAACAGCAGACAGGTCACGTTGACTCTATGCTGTGCACAGTGCTTGATGATTGCGTCTCGCTTGCTCGCCTTACGATATGCTTACTATTGCGATCCATTTTGAAATTTGAGCTTCAGTCGTCTATGCTGTGCCTCACCATGATGCAATGACTTCAATAATTGGTCATTCATAAGAAAGATATCTACTTAGAACCAGCCAGCCTTGCCCTTTGCTAGCCCACATGACGCAAACTGCTACCATAAAGGCATTCTAAGTAGCACTTATTTGTGTGGGAAGCTGAAGCTCATGTGACTGGTCATTGTCTCTGATTGCCTCTGTCCAGGTCTTTGGGTCGTATGCGACCGGGCTGGCGCTGCCGCACAGCGACGTGGATGTGGCAGTGGTGCAGGCGCCCCCGCCGCCCATGTCGGCCGAAGGCGCGTACCTGCAGGGCCCGCGCACATTCGCACCGCTTATTCGCCAGCTCTCGGCCTCGCTCCAGGGCCGGGATTGGTGTGAGAGCCTCGTGACAATTGAGACAGCGTCCATCCCCGTGGTCAAGCTGCGCTGCCGGGTCCTGCCCAAAGCGGATGCGGCATCGCCGCGGGCAGCTGAGGCCGTGTCATCGGCGGCAGAGGATGCTGAGGACGCCGTCACGAGCATTGTGGCAATCGACATTACCATCAGTGGCAGCCGGCTTGCCGAGGTCAGCGACAGCGGCGGCGACGCCGCGGCTGTTGCCGAGTGGAACAACAAGCTGCGTGCTGCCCAGGGAGCGCACAACGGAGCTGCAGCGCGGGAGTACATCATTGAGCGGCTCCACCAGATGCCTGCTCTCGGCCCACTGGTACAAACCCCTGGCTCACTTCTTTCTGCAGAATCATCTGCGCTGTCACCTGAGGCGGGGCAAACTGGCACGTACGGCTGAAATACCAGGTTTATATTTTGAGCTTCTGAGTCGAGCTTTACTACAAGTGCTCGGACTGTGGAGATCGCTCAATGCCTATGACCAGATGAGCGACGACCAAGTTCAGTGCTATGGGTCTGGGCAAGATCTCGCTTTGGGTTTATCCTCCGGGGCTCAGGTTCAAGACCAGGCTGGTTCACTGCAAGTAGCCATGGAGGCTCACATGGCGTGTGCGATGTTTGCAGGTGCTGTTGAACAAGGCTTACTTGCACCACCGGGGCCTGAATGACGTCTACAAGGGCGGCCTTGGCTCCTTCTCCCTCACCCTCATGCTCATCTACTTCCTGGAGGTCAGCACCCCTTGAACTATATTTTGGCAAGTGTGGAGCTTGTGGAGCAGCAGTGGAACCTGGGCTGTTTCCCCAGTATCGGTTATTTCCTTGTGATTTATGCTCTCCAGTATGCAGGCGCCTCAGAGTCGTTGTCTGTGTAGATGAGTGACAGTCATAGCCCGTGAAGTCATTGCGTGCGGATTACTTTGCTGCAGAGAGTACGGCTCTCGTGTGGAACGCCGTCAGTGCGGTTGCAACGGGACCCACTAGCGGCAGTTGCCGAGCCCCCTAGCTCCACGACAGACCACCACGGGGAGGGCACCGGCGGCAGCAGCAGCAGCAGGGATGGCAGCGCAAGCGCCGGGACGAGCACCGCGAGAAGTGGGGGCAGTCTGAGTAGGCCACGGAGCGGGGTGCAAGCGGCGTGGCTGCGGGCGGGGTTTGCGGCGGACATGCGAGACGACCTGCAGTCAATTCCATCGCCCAACCTGGGAGTGCTGCTCCTCAGCTTCCTGCACATTTTTGGAGGCGAACTCGACTTCTCGCAGCTCCGGCTCGTCCTCAAGGTCAGCAGCCTGTCAGACTCCAGCTCCGACGGCTAGCAGCGGCGCGCCCTGGCTGGGCACTGGCTGGCCCACAGATCGGCGGCGATGCCTGACGCACTGAGCACTCTCTGACAGCATCGTCTGTCCTGCGGCCGGTTGCAGAGCCAGAGGGATCCAGGCGGCCTGTTCCTGGCAGATCCGCAGGCGCGGCCAGCGGCGCTGTGGATCGACAACCCGCTTCGCCCAGGCTCCAACATCGGTGCCGGCTCCTTTGCAATGTGGCACGTTCAGGTTCTGCCACAAACGGCCCCCCTCCTCCCATGGAACTGCAGCCTGTGGGCAATGTTCTCCACAATGCAGCGGATACTTGCCTCGCTAACTTTTACGTCGTGTCGGATGACCAGGCGGCGTGGCGTGACATGCTGCACTGCCTGGCAAGTGTGAGCCTCGGGGGCCTGGAGCTCAAGGATGCTGCAGTGGCGGAGAAAGCGTCGAGCTGGCTGGGCCGGCGGCGCGGCGGCCCGCTGCCGCTACTCGACCACGTGTTCACTCACACAGCGACGTTGGCAACCTCCACTGCAGCTTCAGCAGCTTCATTCAACCCCCGAAGTGGCGGTGGCGGCGGCAATGGTGATAGTGGCGGTCTTTCTGCAGCGAGTAGCCCCAAGGGGTTGCACTAAGCTATGCTGGAGCTTGCCAGTGTATGGCACTGGCTGCTGAGGAGGTTGGCAGAGGAGGCCCAGACACTTTTTTTGCAAGTCAGTTGTTGTTGCGGCTTGCTCCACGTGCAGAGCTCGTCCGCGGCACGCGGTGTCTGCTTGCACTCCACCATCGCCCGATGGAGCCCATAGGGTACCATGGCGAAAGCAGTGGCTGTTGCTGTTACATCGTCGGCATCTGTGCATGCTGTTGGCTCCCTCTTTCTGCCGCATCAGTGCAAGCTGCAAACCGTCGGGGCCAAGCATTGTTGTACTGGGATTTTTTCCTCCTTTTTGGCCAGCCCTGCACCATCTATGGCCTGCAGCTGAGAGCAGCGCAGAGATTTGCGAAGCAACTATCTGTCAGGCCTGCAATGGAGTGCAGCGCGTACACTTGCAAACCCTTGCCATTATCGCGTAATATCCGGTGTAATGATGATGACGTTATGTGCATGGGGCCGAAAAAAACGAGCAGGTGTTTTCAGTGCCAGTAATGCTCGCTGCTTGTCATGGTGTTGCCAAGTGCTGGAACTTAAAACCTTCATTGTATCAAGCAGTGCTTCGGTAAACTTCTCTTGTGCTCGGCAACATCGGGATAAGAACATAATAACACCAGAACCAGGCAGGGCTTTTGACCATCTCCAAGATTGTCAAATATTGGACCAAGCACTAAGTCGAGGCTGGCAAACACTGATGTGCTATTACTCAAGATATTACAGCGGCAAGACGATGGTGATTAGTGGCTGACAGATGCTGAGCAGGTCTGCCAGGACAACTGGCTGGCTACTGACAGATGCTATGCATTGGCAAGCGCAGCTGCCTCACGTGGGACACAGCGGAAGGAGGGAATGGGGGGAGGGGAGGGGGCGGGGGGAGCGGTCTTGTGGCTGTAGAGATGGGTTTAGGAGAGGGTTCTCGCGTGCAGCGTGTCAGAGGAGGTTGAGCTCAAAGCCCCTGCTCCTGCATGGCACGTACACGCGTCGGGAGGCCGTAGAGGCGGATGAAGCCTGCAGCATCTGCCTGGTTGTACACGCCACTGCCCTCCTCGAATGATGAGATGTCCTGCAGGCGGGCAGGCAGGCAGGCGGCAGTCATGCACAGTCAAGGAGGGCAGCTGACAAGGAGGGAAGCAAAGCACTTGGGCTGTCTAAGAAGGTGGAGCTGTCGGCTCGCAGCAACAGCCACCTGTGCTCGTGAACACAGTGGATGGAAGTCCTACATCCTGAGCCTAGCGCTAAGAACTGCATTGACTTGAATAAGAGACGCATGTAGACAGTGCATAAGAGCTCGCATGTGCTATATTGACTCTATGCTGAAATACAAGTGCTTTTGAGGGATAGTGGGGTCCAAAGCTAGCACTTTTGCTTGTGGTTACCTGGCGATACAGGCTGAAGGGGCTCAGGCGGCTGGCAACTGAGAGCGCGCCCTTGTAGCACTTGAGCTTCACGGACCCCGTGACGTTCTTCGATACCTCAACCATGAACGCGTCCAGCGATTCCCGGAGGGGGTCGAACCAGCGGCCGGCATACACGAGCTCTGCGTACTTGATGGCCAGCGTGTCCTTGGTCTGCAAAAGGACACCACATATGAAGGTTACAAGAAGGTCGACAAGTTTCCTGCCATACCCATTGCTAGATATAAATGCACCAACATGTTGCTTATATGAATCCCTGTCAACCCAACAACACAGACGGGGGATGGACCTGCATGGTCTCCCGATCCAAGACAAGAGCTTCCAGCTCCCTGGCAGCCAGCGTGACGATGGTGCCGCCAGGGGTCTCATAGACTCCCCGGCTCTGTCATCACAATGCGTGCAAATGTCAGTGTCTGATCCACAAAAGCGAACCCTAAACAGCAATTTGCATCAGCTGGCAGAAGCATTGATATTTTGCTGTAGGCATAATCGCAGTGTGTCGTTTCAGCACTTGTGTAAGAATACAAGGATGCCACACAAACATGACCTCTATGTGGTTCATTCAAGTACATGTTGCCAGATCTCACCTTCATCCCTACAAGGCGGTTCTCAACTAAGTCGCAGCGTCCAATGCCATGACGGCCGCCAATCTCATTGAGCTCCTCCAGCAGAGTAGCGGCAGACTTGCTCTGCCCATTGAGAGAGACTGGCAAGCCCTTCTCAAAGCCAATCTCGACGTACCTGAAATAACAGCTATTTGTCGGCGTAAGACTCAGTTGCTCATGTGTATGTGAATGTGCTTATCATACTCGCAGGCTGTCCACACTAAACTAGCTGCATCAATCGTTGAAGCATAGATTTGCAGGAGCTTACTCTGGTGTGTTGGGTGCATCCTCAGGATCCACCGTCATGACATACATATCCTTCTTCGGCTCGTTGGCAGGGTCCTCGAGAATATCACCCTGCACATCTCATCGTGCGAGGGCTCCTGACTGTCAGATCTCAAGCAAGAACGAATCAGTCGCAATAGTGCAAGCATGATGCAATGAGGCACACAAGCACCAAGTGCCAACCTCATGACTGATGTGCCAAAGATTGCGGTCGCGGGAGTAGATAGACTTCTTGGTCGCAGTGATGGGTACATTGTGCTTCTCTGCATACGCAATAGCATCCTCACGCCCCTTGATGTCCCACTCCCTCCAGGGGGCAACGACGTGGAGCTTGGGGTCCAGTGCAAAGAAGGTCAGCTCGAAACGGACCTACACATTGCACATCAAATTACCACAAAATATGAAGAAGTCAGAACAAGATGGCAAGCATAAAGAGGAGGAGCTCGAAGCTCAGAGCACGCAGCCGACAGGTCAGATAAAGCCTATGCCTGAAACCCTCAGGCTCACATCGAGGCAAAATTACAGCTCTGGAGGCCCAAGAAAGGTGACTGGACCTGATCGTTGCCCTTGCCTGTGCAGCCATGAGAGACGGCATCAGCGCCGACCTGCTTGGCAACGTCAACCATGGCCTGTCCCAGAAAGTGTAGAAGTTAGTATAATTAGACATGAGCACATACTCAATCTTAGGAGACACGCTCAAAGCTCCCGAGGACACTTGCTCAGAACAGATTACAGCGTGATCAGCGGAGCCCAGATTGATTGTTGTACATTAAGAAGTTAGTGAGCAGGAAGTGCCCTTAAAGTTGACTGGTACCTTAGCAATGATTGGCCGAGCCATGGATGTTCCCAGGAGGTACTTCCGCTCATAGACAGCGCCAGCTCTGATGCAGGGGAAGATATAGTCCTTGGCGAATTCCTCCTTCAAGTCACCAATGAATAGTTGGCTGGCGCCACTAGCCTTGGCCTTCTTCTCAAGCCCATCGGTCTCTCCAACACCCTGCGAATAACAGCAGATGTGATTCACTTTCATTGCTGTTTCTAGAACAACAATAGAGCTAGAGTACGTTTCTACTATAAGAACCTCTTTTCTTGTATTACTGTTGACTAAATTCTGACCAGGGTATCATGACTTATGGGCTGCCTTTCAGGAACGTATGAAGGACAACCTCCATGTCCAGTTGACTGTACATCTCTTCTCACTGCAAATCTCATCCAATTGTGCAATGGAGACATGAGTTGCTGATATACCTGACCAACGTCTGCGCAGAAGCAGACAACTTCGCAGCCATAGTTTTCCCTGCAGCAATTTGACAGTGGCTGCAGGTCAGCCAATGCACACTCATGATGCATAGCACCTGCACAAAGCTAAATTTGGTCATACAGAGCCTCTTGCTTCCGTTGCTGACAGTGCTGCTTATGAGCAACGTCATAGGCCACTGGAGAACTCCAGAGGGAGTGGACAAAGCACATGACTGCTTAAGATACGCTTCGGCCAGGGCTGCAACACTTGCAACCAGTTTTGCGCAAGTGTATGTGCAACTCATGCATCCACAACAACATGCGGCTGAAATCAGACAAATTCAATTGCTTACTTGAGCCACGGCACTATGACAGAGGTGTCCAGGCCACCGCTGTAGGCAAGTACCACTTTGTTCAGCTTTCCCCTGATACCTCCATCCTTGCTTGCAGCTGCATTTGTGGCAACTTCGCCGACAGCAGCAACTCCAGCTCGGATGCCTGTCTCACAGATACGTTCAACGTCAGATGCTATTTGTAGATGAGCTTGAGTGTGGGCCCTCTGATGACAGCAAGCATTACCAGATTACCAAAGCTGAAATGTCTTGATCGGCCAAAGTAGAGGGCTTGCATGACACACTGTATGCTGGCAAGAATGTGCCAATGTCGGCCTTCTTCGTAGGCGGCTCAAACTATCAATGAAGCTACAGCTTCTCTTGCTCACAAGCCATCATCGAGGCTGTCCATACCTCGCAGAGCCACCGCCTTGCTGGGGCCAGAGGACGAGGACGACGTGGAGACCAGGGCGTCTCCAAGCATTGCACTGGAGGTGGCAGAGAGGTGGACCTGCGACAGTCGAGGATCCACGTTAGGACGTGCCAGCCGCTGCGCAGGCCACTGTCGAGCATCACTCGCCGACCGGCGATTGCGAGTCCATGGCTAGGAATCTGAAGCCGTGCCAGCTGCAGCCCTCGAAGGTATGGAGCTCGCGGGGCGACCTTCGAGGGCCCGCTGTAGGCAGCTCCGACGTCGCGCCCGGACGCCACCGGCGCCGCGGGCGCTGCTGCGAGCGAGCTCCGGAGCGCGGCAGCGGCCATCGCCGGCGCTGCGAGCGCGGCAGCGGACGTCTCCCGTGCGGGAGGCGCCGGCGATGAGCTGTGCGAGCGCCGAGAAAACGCCG
>WELB01000063.1:551659-580714 GCA_009602725.1 Spirogloea muscicola
GGACGGCGGCCAGCTCTGGCTGGCCGCCGCCGGCGCCGCCGCAAGCCCTGGCAGCGGCGGCGGCAACGGCGGCCAGCGCAGCCTCGAGGGCCTGCCCATCACCAAAGCGCCGCGAGCCGACGACGAGACCGGTGCCGACGACGGCGGCGGCGACCCCAAAATCAGTCAGCCGGTGAGCCCGCCGCTGAGATTCGAACCCAAACCTCGAAACGACGAACGAGACAGACTTGGAACTCGGCGTTGTCTCCAGCCTGCCAAGCCCGCGCTTTGACCACCTGAGCTACTTCTTAACCCTCACTTAAGGAAGGAATAGCTTTGCCATTACCAATGTCAAGGCATTGGTAATGAAATGGCTGTGAGAGGCCAGCCCAAAGGGATGTACAAGGTCTGAAAGGGCCGGAAGGCGCAACGGCAGGACACTAAATGCCCATGACTTCTGCAAGTGGGGCTCAATAACCCTCTAGTCAGCGAGTGCAGATCAGATTAAGTAGAGGGCGGAAATGCGTCGCCTTGACGGAGGCAGCAGCATTCATGTGCAAATCAACGTAACATGAATGCTAACTCTTTTGTGTAATCAAGGCATACCGCCCACAAAGCCGGCGCCGGCGCGACTGCCGCTCACGCCGCGGCGGCCCCTCGGCGAGGCGCAGGTCGCGCGCGACGGCCAGACGGAGCTGCGGGAGCGGCTGCCCTCCGCGTTCGACAGCCCCGAGTGCTTGCCATTCGACACTGCAGCCGGCGACGGATTCGGGCCAGCCGCTGCGGGCTTCCGCCTCGGCGCTTGCGGCGCCGCGCTCACGCCCGCGGAGTGGGCCGAGCACAGGTACCGCAGCTGCGTGCACTCATGGGCAGCCACTGGCAATCCCAACACAGCCATTAAGGGTATCCTGCTAGAAATCATGCGACTAGTGCCAGTCAGCACCTGAAAGAGCAGCTTGGAAGCTGAAGTGACTGCTGGCAGCTATGACAGCAGTCAAACGAGCACACCAGCAGCAGTACTCCGAGTCTTTGCTTTATGTCACTGCTTGGGTGTCACCCTCCATGGCCCTCGCTCAGATCACAAGGAATGAAACAGTGCTTACGCCATCTGCGGGCATGATCATTGGCAGCGACGAGGATTTGAGCCACGACATCATCCGAAAGAACCAGGCAAGCGCCGCACTGGGTGGCGCACTGCCGAGTGGCATATGAGAAAGTGGCGGATGTGCTCTGGTTGCCAGGCCTGCAGCAATAATGCATCTGGAGCAGCACACTTTGCGTGTCCTGTTGCGCTTACTCCTGCTCGATAGTCACAAAGCTCAACAATAAGTAGCAGCTGGCTGGCCCTCTCACTGATTGATCCGCTGGCCAGGGTATGGTAAACGCATGCATGGACAAAGCCTGACCTTCTGGCGTTTGGCTGTTCGATGTTACTGGAGTACAGACCACAGTAGACCTCATGTACTACAACCAACGGAGCCCCCCAGTCATCAGCGTCCACTGCCGAGGCCTGCCTTGCCCACAATTTCAGCAGTGCAGCGGGTATGGCAAACGCTGTACATTGCTGTGAATGAGATCAGCATCCATACTGCAGCGCAGCTCAATCTGCCGTTGCGCATAGTTGTTCCCATTTCACAACTTCCCACTTCATATGAGCCACTGATTGCAAGTGTAGCTTAACTGACTTCGCCGCTGACCCAGGTCCGCCAGCGGCATCGCAGCCTGCTGGAATGACGAGCTCGTCGACTCTCAGTACAAAGGTCAGTGTGCCCAGCGACAGGCAGGATCCACGTGACTTCGTAACTGGCCATCATCGCGCTGACTTCTACTGCTTAGATGGGCTTCTGATGCAGTAAGGCACAATGATTCGTTCTGATTGCATTGTGAGTCATGGGTGTCTATCCTAATTGCATGGGGTTTGCCGGCTTGCCGCCAGATTCTGCTACTAAGCAAGGCTGCCCTTGACATTGTGGACCACACTGCAGTGCCTCCGCCATTGAACCATCCCGCAGATTCGGGCTTTGACACTCGCACGCTGCACCCGTACAGCGGCCAGGTCTTCCTTGTCAAGGGCGCCTATGTCAATGCCAAGGGCATGACGTTCAACGCCACGCACTTCTTCGAGCACGGCGGCTGCACATATCTTGACGACTTCATGTACGAGGTGGTGAGGCCCATGCTCTGAAGCACTGGAACCAGGTGTTCAGATGGCATATCAGAAGATAGCCATGTGCATACAACGCGAGACATGATATCTGTAAGCTGAGACATACTGTGCGGAAGTGTCGAACTCCTCTTTGTGCTCTCAGGGACTTCAAAGTGTATTGTCAAGACCTGATGAAGTGCTGGGCAAAGGTAGAAACTTATGTTTGATAAGTGAGTGCAGGGCAAGGCGAAAGTGCTCAAGTATAAGTACCTCGTCAACCTGGCTAATTGGAACAGCGACAACTTCTTCCACTTCATGACAGAGATCACTGCGCTATTTCTCTCCATTGAGAAGGTGGGTTGTCTGCTCTGTGACTTTCCCCACTGCAGCAGATGGTGTATTACTTTGCTGGCGCTTCAAGTAGCTGCAGCTGATTGGAGAAGCAATACCACAGAGGAGGACTACTGACAGCTATTTGTGCGGCTCCCAAAGGTCCTGAAGGACCTCCCCAGAGTTGCCATTGCGTTTCGTCATGGACAAGACTCTGAAGTCTTCCACCGGTACATCGACCTCTTAAGCAAGAGCAGCGAAGTATGCATTCATTCTGCCTGGCAACAGCTAGGATTTATCTGAGGCACTTGAGGCAGTCTGGTCATACGTTCATATTCAAATCTCGAGTCCCAAAGGCAATGCTATGTGCATTGCTTAAGGCATTTTGCTTGGGCAACCTTGCAAAAGTCTCCAAGCGTCCAACCACTGGCCAATGAACAAGCAATGTCTCTTTCTGCTACAGGACCTGAACTTGCAGTTCATACACTGGGCGAATGGCAAGGAAGAGATACTCTATGGAGGTAAATCTTTGCCTAGCTGAAGTGCATACACTGTAGGTCAGCATGCTTATGCAATTTGACGCAAGTGATGTGGATGGCTTAGCCATCCAATCATATTCCTAGGTAGGCTGTCATCGTTAATCCATCCAATGTGGATGAAGGCTACCAATAGTGTCTGCAGACACAGCAGACCTATCACAATCTGCTTACGTGCAATAATCTGATGATGCATTCCTGCTTCCTCAGAGCATGTCATTGTGCCAGTCAATACCTGGTGTGGCATGCCCAGTAGAGCTGTGACTTGCCAGGTTCGCCAGCGGCTTCTTGCAAGGTAACCAGTGTCAGTCAGCAGTATCTCAGTTAATCTGCCAGTTGGCACCTCATAAGCAGCACCATCTAGAATTAGCAGCAAGCGTACTTGAGTAAAAATCACTGGCTGTCAACTGGATTTTACTAGTAATGTCTCTGAGCCTCATCGACTGACCGTTACCATAATCATCTGCTGGCTGTGCCAGTGTAAGTGCCGAGTCTGTGGCCATGGCAAACTTACTGGCCAAAGGGTGCTCGGTGGATGAAGTTCTGGCAGCCGTGCCTGCCGCTGTCGTCACATATGGCCGCAGGCTGCCCAGTGCAAGCCGAAGGTGGCCATGCGGCCCTGACACTAATACCTGGCTTCCACTTCTAAAACGGCCTAGATCTTAAATAAATGTTTGAGTACACCGATGTCATTGGCAGGCATATCATACTTCGAAAGGAAAGGAAAGAATGGTGTTTTCTGATATCCTTGCAACTCAATCTGACATACTTGAGTTACTATTGGTGCTTCTCGCAGCATTTTGAGGGACCGGGAGCTGCATGCACACCTCAGTGAGCGCTTCGGAGCGACCCGGGTGAGGAGCTTTTACGGCAATCTGAGCAAGGACGAGACTGCTGCCTTGCTCCAGCATACAGCGCTCTATGTCGCGCCCCATGGTGCCGGAGACACCAACTTGCTGTTCATGCAGCCAGGGGCGTCCATGGTGGAAATTCGGCCGGACGCGTACAACAACCAGTGCTACCATATACTCTCATCCATCAGCAGGGTGCATTACTTTCTCCTCAAAGCCCAGGGCGACTTTGATTCGCCACTGGTAATTGGCGACCTTGCGGAGCTGCAAGGCGTCATTGACGTGGCAGCCGCCGCTCACAGGACACTGCCTGCTGGGCCCGTGTGCGATGCTTGAAAGCAGCTGACTTGGCAGCGAGCATCATTGTTGCATAACTCTGCAGCCAGCATTATACTTTTATTCATTGAGTATAATTTCTCCCGACTGGCCTTTCACAACTCGCTGCCAAGGTCCTCTTGACAGTGTGTCGGTAATGGTAAAATGTGGAGTCATCCAACGGTGTAGCTGTAGCGCCTGTGCTCGCCATATGTACGTCGTACTCGAATAAGAAGCTTGTATCTTCAAGCGTCAAACAGCAACGAGGAGCACGTGTCGTGCACTACATACTATACAGATTCTTGCCGCCGTTCAGGCATTCAAGAAGCTTCATCTCTGACTTGATGATGATTGCAGACAGCGACCTTGCTCCAGAGCTCAGTGATTCTTCTGGTAATTTCATGTTAGACTAAAGCTTGCAGAACCTATGTCATGAGCATACAATGCAATGTTTGAGTATGTACGTGTGCATGTACATGTAAATGGAACGAGTCCTTTCCATGTCAGCTTGTCCCAGAGAAGCGCTGGCACCCACCTCAAGAGCATGACCTGCAGGGTTGGCTGTGAGGGATTAGCTGCCATTCAACTGTCTCTGTATGTAGTGCCTTGGGTGGTAGCTAACGTCGTCCTTATTCAGGCCCTCATACGGACGTCAACAGCCGAGCCAGTAAGTCATAAGTACAGGATTGGCATCTCAAGGGCAAGGCCAACCATGTGGCGAGCCTGAACTTGAAAGTTTCGACTAGTAGAACATACAGTGGCAAACTGGTGAGGAAGCCCTCTTCATCATACACTGCATCTTTCTGTTGTGCAATCTGACAAAATGATCTTGTGACATGGTCTGATTTGATAAAATTATGCAAGGGAACACAATCGATTACTATACCCTGCAGCCCAAGCCTAGGCTCTGGTTGTGGCTTTCGTGAGCTCTGCCTATGAAGCAATATGACTGGATGTAAGCTTACTGGGGAGTACATATTCCCACTTATTCCAAGTTGTACAGGCCCCCTGGCCGTTGATAGTAATGACTATCAGGGTGAGGCCAGCTTAAGCGTATGTCCTCGTGGTTGTAGGGCAAAGGCAGTGCACTTCAGCAGAGGAGAAGAGATGACCTTGCCCCTTTGGAAATGCTGCCTCTTATTTGCCCACTTAAGTCGTAGCTACTCCTAGCCAGGCTTCTTTCATGTAGCCCCGTTATCTGCGCACCGTCTTTCTGCATCAGGCGATGCTTTTCCGCCTTCTTCTTACTCCGACCTGCATTTCTTTACTAGAAGTAGTGGAGCGTCCATGCGCAGGAGTCATGAGGAGTACACACCTTGCGCCTGCAAACCCTTCCGGACCCATCCGTTCCAGCTTCTTTGGACATTACTCATTGTTTTGTCGGCTGGCTTTTCTTACAGCCCTCGCCGCCTTTGGAGAAGCTGCTTTTCCTTCTTCTTCTGAAGTGGCCTCTCACAACCATCGCCACAGTTTGAAGAGCTTTTACTCTTTGCCTGAACAGTGTACTAACTCGGCTTGGCCTGCTTTTCATCTTGGCGTGGACCGCGCGCCTTTGGTCTTTCAGCCGGTTTCGCACTGTTACAGTCTCCGACTTAGCATTGAGCTTTGCCTTCTGTAGCCCATTCCTTGCACTAGCTTTTGGAAGACCTTGTTAATTCCTTTGGGCTGGCCTCTCACAGCCATTGCCTCGCACTGGAAGTCTCCAGTGTGCCTGAACAGTGTACTGGCTCGGCTCGGCTTGGCTTCCTTCCCATTCAGCAATAGCTTTTGTCAGACTTTGTACTAAGTGCTTACCCAATTGGGAAAGCAGTATTTTGGCGCCTTCGGACCTTGTCAATTCTTTTCGGGCTGGCTGTTCACAGCCCTTGGCTCCTTTGGGAGAGCCACGTTTCTTCGTTGTACATTGCTTTTGGCTGGGCTAGCAGTCAATTTGGCCGCGCCTTCTTTTGGCTGGCCTCTCACAGCCACTGCCTTACACTGATGAGCTGTTTCTCATCCTGGCGCCCCCCGGCGCGCCTCTTCTTTTCCTCGACAGTGGGCGCCCGGGTGGCAGCCCCGCCTGCAGATCGACAAGCCCATGGCTGTGGGCATCATCTGCCGCCCCTCCACATCTCTCCCTCCACTTATCACGGCCCCGAGGACAGTCAGGCCCCACCCCCCTCCTGGCTGGCCTTTACAGCCGCGCTTTCTATATCAGCAGCCGCATTCGTCTCCCTCCTACCAGCCGCAATCGACACTTGCGGCTTTATGGGTCCTCGCTTCCATACCCTACTTGTGAGCATTGCAAGTGGGATATGCTCGACTTGTATGCTTCCAGCTCAGATGGGCATGCCGGCAGCCTACTTGTCATTCTTGCGACGTCGAGTTTCAGCTTTTCTGCAGTGAGCTCAGGCTCATGCGTTGCATCGGAAAGCTGGTCGAGCCTTAGCTGGTAGCTCAAGAGCTTGTCGCTTGCCGTCCGTTATTCGGGCATCAATTAGCGACCTCTATGTGCTGACTCGTGGTTACTGAGCGGGTCAGCTTAGCAGCAGGTGACGTACATTTGTCAGTGTGCTTGCCTTCGTACTTGGCCACACAGGCCCTACATCTCTTTATACACACTCCTTTCCTCCACTCATCACGGCCCCGAGAGAGTCAGGCCCCACCCCCCTCCTGGCTGGCCTTTACAGCCGCTCTTTCTATATCAGCAGCCGCATTCTTCTCCCTCATACCAGCCGCAATCGACAATTTCGGCTGCATGGGTCCTCGCTTCCATACCCAGCTCGAGAACATTGCAAGTCTGGGATATGCTCGACTTGAGGATATGCTTCCAGCTGAGATGGGCATACCGGCAGCCTACTTGTCATTCTTGCGACGTCGAGTTTCAGCTTGTCTGCAGCGAGCTCAGGCTCATGCGTTGCATCAGAAAGCTGGTCGAGCCTTTGCTGGTAGCTCAAGAGCTTGTCGCTTGCCGTCCGGTATTGCCGTCCGGGCATCAGCGACCGCTATGTGCTGACTCGTGGTTACTGAGCGGGTCAGCTTAGCAGCCGGTGATTTACAATTGTCAATGTGCTTGCCTTTGTACTTGGCCACACGGCCCTACATCTCTTAATACGCACTCCATTTACTTCTCCAAGCCCGCCAGATAGGCGGCCGTAGCGGCACGGCGGCGCCCGGCATGGCGCGTCGCGGCGCTGGTCGCCGCCGTGACCAGGCTCGCCGCCGCCTCCGGCATCCCGCTCCCGCTGCTCCTGGCCGTCGCCTGCGAGTGTCGGGACGCCGCCGTTGGTGGCCTGCCCCAGCCCTCTGCCGGCGCCGCCGGGGCCTCCTCTTTCAAGAGCACAGATGGCCTCCGGGCTAATTAAGCAATACCTGCCATTACTCCGCCGCTGCTCGGACGGTTCCTGCCATTGCTCGTCAAGGGGGCACACCACTTGAGGCGCGTTATGCTTTTCTTTGATCTACTTTGTGGGCTACTTTCAGCTCGCGTGCTGCAGGATGGGATTGGGCAGGTATCACTTGAGGCACGTGCAGATAGGGTCTACTCCCTGACCAGAGCTGGCTTGGAGGAGCCGTGCTTGTGACTTCAACCACACTAAGCGGGTGCATGCTCGCCTCATACATCCACGTGTGCGGCAACCTCAACATGCTTGTCGGATAGACACAAATGGGTCACTGACGGTCTCATGCACGTCAATCACCCGGAGCTGCGCGCAACATCACGGCTTTTTGAGAGGCATAAATTGGGCCAGATAGGTACTACAAGCATCTCGAGGGGCGCGAAGGTGGGCCCAGGGCTCGTGGGCTATATGAAAGCACAAAAAACTCCCGAAGCCCATGTACTCCTCTCGTGCGCTCCGACCCATTTGCCGGCCAGGCTGACACCTCGTCTACAGCTGAACCACGCCAGGAGTGGCCATCATATGATGGTTGAGGTTGTACTTGGCAGCTCCTTACCTCCCAGCTGCCCGTCAGATCTCCTACCTACATTATAAAGCTTTTCAAACCAAGGCGCCCTCGTCTCCCCTTCAATGACATCCTTCGCAACACGTTCAATCCACATTAGCTTACGGGACTGTTGTTACTAGACCGGGTCGTGACAACTTGTGACCACCTCACGCACCCAACGCACTGCCAAGGCCACGAGGACCTCTTTCCAGTTCCCAGACGAGGCAGTCGGAGACTTATCTCTTGACGCTTCCGGCCCTTCAGTTGTTTGCTCATTCTATTCTGGTAGCCTTTCACAGCCAGGGCCCGTCCTTGTAGAATCTTGTTTTCCTTTTATCAATTGTGTAGATGCGTGGTTTCCATTCTCTGGCCACTTCAGAGATGATACATTTCTCTTTTTGCTGGCCTTTCATAGTCATCACCCCTTCTTCAAGACCAGCTTCTGACGGAGCAGGCCACTGGCTTCCATGACTGTCCTTCGGTCTTAGCCTGTCGGGGCCGTTTAGGCTCACTCGTCGGTACTGGAATTGCCCTTCAGTGTGCTTTCGCCCTGTTACCTTAGCACCTCTTAGCCTAGGGCTTCAGCTTGGATAGCCCATCACATTGTGCACTGGTGTATCCCCAACTGCTGTACTGGCTCGCCTTGACCTCCCTTTCATCCATGCGCACCGTGTGCCTTTATCTAGACTAGTATCCTGCTTTCTGCGCCACCCGGCCCTTTCAGACATTGTCCATTGCTTTGGGCTGGCCTCTCACAGCCATTGCTGCCAATCTGGAAGAGCTGTTTCACTTTGTCTTGTGTCGGAAGGAAGGGCCGGGAGAAGGGGGGGTGTAATAAGTCTTATGCAAGTCTTATTCTTATAAGCGATATAAGTAAGTGCTATAATTTTTAGCACTTAGTACCTTGCTTTCTGCGCCATCCGGCTCCTTGTCCATTCCTTTGGGCTGGCCTCTCACAGCCACCAGTCAATTGGGCCGCGCTTTCTCTCATAAGTGTTGTTCCGGCCGGCGGGGGCCCACACGCATAATTTACAGACATCCGCAAGCCGCACGAGGTCGGGCCGCCTGCTGGCGGAGAAATAACTCCACGGCCGTGGGCACACACTCCCCCTCCTTATCCGAAAATCCTTCGTACGTTCTTTTGTGGGCTGGCCTCTCACAGCCATTGCCTTACATTGGAAAAGCTGTGTTCTAATATCAGCAGCCGCGGTCTACTTTCTTCCTGGCGGTTACAGCGCGTCGGCCAGCGTCTCGTCGTAGGCCCCGCCCTTCACACCTCGCGTCACCTCGCCCGGCCTTCCTCGCTCTCTCTGTGGCCCTCACCAACGCTAGAAAGCGCGGCCAAATTGACTGGTGGAGCTACTACACGCTCCTATCTTGCCGCGGCGCGTCCCGGCCTCCGCTAACATAGTCATGAAATCCCTCTGTAGTATGCGTCTGGCTGGCTTTTACAGCCGCTCGTTGGATGTCAGCAGCCGTATCCTTCCCCGTCAAGTGCGGCCCGGCGCAAGCGCGGACGTGATGGTGTGGCGGCCGGCATCCCGCGCCCACGGCCTTGCGGCGGCGACCGCGGCGGCAAGCAGGGAGCCATTGTCGTGGGTCGCCGTGTTGGTCTACCTCGCCGCCGACTGTGCCACCCCAGTCCTGCTTATAGTGGCCGTTTGGTAGCAGTGGCGGTCCCTAGCAGCTGGTCGCACGCCTGTTAGGACCTCGAGGTCCACCAGACCAGAGCGTCAACAAAGCTGCAACACCGCTGCAGCACTGAGCAGCTGCGAGATATCTACAAGCCAGTGGCCGCCACTCCGCGCTGCAAACTAGGCAAACAGTGTCGCCGAGCTCGCTGACCATCCTGGCCTCTTCAGAGTCTTCCAAGACCGGCCTGCCCTGGCCTTGCCGCGCTTGCCAAGATGCTGCGCTTGTATTCAGGTCGACACCTCTTCCGACTCTCCTAAATCTACTGGTCATCCACCTGTTTGAAGACCACAAGGCTCTCGTGGCTTTTGACGTACGATCTGGTCGACAATAAGTAAGGGCACAGACCCTTGTGATCACATAATATATAGACCAGCAATTGCCTCCGTCCGCTGTTCACACTCATGGCCAGCAGTGCCTGATGTCCACTTCGCGGTGATGCACTGCAACCCTGTAAGTCTGCATCTCTTGTCACCTCGCAGCCATATGTATCCCTTTACTGGTTGTATCTGCTGTGTGCGCGACTGGCCGTGCTTTTGGACCCTCAGTGAAATGTCTACCGTCCTTCAACAGGCCATGAAAGGATCCTGTGCTGTTGACCTGGCCGCCGACCCAGGTCGGGGATGGTGATGTGCTTTCATTCTGACGCATTTGACTGGGGTGATACACATTGTTTACCCTAATAAGTCAATGCTAAATGGGTCGTTCCTGGTCAAAGGGTCCGGACATCATTTTTTCGAGCTTATATATCAAGTGCACGCACTTTTTCGAGGAAAGTGGTACACATCTGGGCAACTTCACCAATAATGCGGTGAGGGCCAAATTTGGAGTACTTGGCACGAATCCGTGGCAATCATTGCCATTGATGGGGTGACTACTCATGCTCGCATGACAGGACACGGATGGCGGGCTTGTCAGTGATTCGCCAGCCAAGTAGAATCTGCAACTCCTCTGAAGTTGTGAGTCTTTATACGTCATGTCCCCCTCCATTGATGGGAACTGAGATTGTACGCTATAGTGCTTCGCATTTAGTTATGACATTTGTCTGAAGGTTTTCTGCCAGTTGCTTTCTATCGTCGCGAAAGTATGAGCGTGGGCACCCTGTCCTTCATGAGTGCTTGAGGCACATGAAGCCTCAAGGCTTCATGACTCCATGGCTTTCTTGATATCTTTGACCTTCTTGGTTAATAGCCACTTGACGGTGTACAAGGGCTCCACTATGACTGTCGACTTTCTAGGATGAAACCAGATTGGATGCATCGACAGTGCACGCGCTGTCATTACGATCGTAGTAAAGGCTTTGCGTCCCTGCAACTTGTTGGGAGCAACTGTGAGCTTGTCTGACCAAGCTTGCTCCTTCGACTGACGAGCAGTATCTTTACGGATGGCATTGCATTGTGCGAGGTTGATAGCAAGGATGGGGCTGCAACGCGAGCTCGTTCCAAGCGCGCAACCCAGGGTGCAATAGAACGTGGAAGGCTTCTCAAGCGCCGAATGTCGCATGTGTGTTTCAGAAATCAAGGTCTGTTCCTCAATCGGGCCCCAGCGTCTGCATGGGGACGTCATCAAGCAGCCCCTGAAAGAGCCGATGTCCGCTGCCCCGGCCGGCCAAGTCCAGATCAGGTGCCGCGCAGGAGCCACTCATGCCTGCCCAGCGGGCCTGATTGGCGAGACGGCAACAATCTTATGGGATGCTTTCGTTCAAGCAAGTCATTAAGACAGTGGTAGCAGGGGCAGCAGCGGCAGCCCTTTGGCCTAGAGGCCCTCGAGGCCCATGACTGGTGTGCGCCTAGCGACGGAGGAGGCCTTGAGAGAGGAAGTTCTATTCAGAAGGGCCTTCGCTGTAGCGGTGGCGACAACGGTTGGACGGGCGGAGAGCCAGAGCTGGCCGCTCGCGGCGGCTCGCCAAGGCAGGCTGATTTCTTGACACGGCGGTCTGCCCAGTGGAGCATAGCATCCTGATTAAACGCCAGCTCTAAAAGCTGGTGATCGTAGGCAGCATATGCCAACCAGCGGGTCCGTTAATGAGCTCTTACCACATGATCAACGTGACTGACTCCTTGTTGCTTTACTCGGCTACTATGCACTAGTGGACCAATTCCAGCTTCTGTCAGTGGTGAGAGCCCCTTGACAGGTGACGGCTCGATGATAAGAACAACAACTCATTCAGTAAAGGGCGATGGCTGTGATTGGCCAGCCCAGAAAAGATTGAACAATTTTTAAAGCGGCCAGGAAAGGATTGATACCTAAGCAGAGTATATGTACTGCACCGAACCCGCCTGATATGCACACAATAATGTCCTAACCCGTGTATACATGCATAACACGCCAGGTCTTCCTTTGAAGGGCGCCCCCTCATTGTTGCGCAGGGCATGAAGGCAGCTGCAAACCCTTAGTCACGTGGTTGCTGCTCGTACTTTGACGACTCCATCAACAAGGCTGTGAGCTCCCTTCTCTGAGGAACTTGGCACGGCTTGCTGGGCGCATGACTGCTGTGAAGGATAGCTTATTTTTCCACAGACGTGTACAGGCAGCTGTAGACTTAGCAGGGTAATTTGTCATCGCCATCGGTTGGGGGGGGCAAGTTGGCGTCAAGATTACGACAATCATGCCAAGGATCTCGTTGCATTTGGTCCGGGCGACCTGGCATGCAATCATGTGACTCTGCAGGACCTCCAAGGAGATGCACTCACCTGACGTGGATGCTAATTCCTGATCGCGAGGCAAGACGAGAGAGCTGATTATTATCAAGCTTGACATCAATCCAACTCGAGAAACGTGAACCAAACGCCATGAACTTGAAGGTGAACTTGGAGGAGAGTCTGGCGGCCGTGCTTGCTGCTGTGTTCACGTTTGAGCATGGAGTCCCAGCCAAAGATGGCCTGGTAAGCCTTCAGTCCGGTGCCACATCTTGCATCTTGCAGACCTCTCAAGGCCTGGCCTCCTCGGAAGTGGCATTGTAACAATCATCCAGGTGATGGCAAGCAATCTTTGCTTTGGCGACAGATTAATGGAGGGCCGCAGGGTCACTGAGGGTGCTGCTCGTGGGCTTGACCAGCTTGTCCTGGCTGCAGATCAGTCGAAGAGTTCTGGAGGAAGAAAAGTTACGTGGGTTGCCCACAGGTTGGAAAAGGGAGAGGTGCTTATGGACTTCATCAACAGACTGGTCTGGTAAGAACAGCTTTTGCAGTCTCAACGAAGGACGGGACTGCCATCGTGCTCCAGCATACAATGTAAGCCCCATGGCACCTGGTTCACGAACTTGCTTCTCATGCAGCCTCGCTCCGCCATAGTGGTGATATGTCATGTCAGATGAGCGGGCTCCCACGCTGTGCAACCCCGGTCTCTCGCGCCAGCAAGGCGGAGGATAACCAGCCAGGTGCGGCACTGGCCGGCTCACAAGCTATGCGTACTAGGAGCGGCTTGCTGCGGCTTGCTCTGGCCAGGGCGGGCGGAGCGAGGCTCGGCGAGGTGGGCGGCGCGGGGCGGGCACCGGCAGGGCAGGCGAGGCGCGCCGTGTGGCATGGGCCGCGGCTAGGCGGGCCGACGTTGGGCGGCGCTTCGAGCGTGCCCCTGGCAGCGCTCCACGGGCACGCCCGCCCGCGTCGCGAGTGGCTGAGAGGAGGCAGCTCTTCCACCGACAACGGCTGCGGGAGGCCAGACCAAAAAGGAATGGACAAGAAGTCGGACGGAGGAGTTGGATTGCTTGTGCTCCTCACGAGTGGCCAGCAGTGGCGCCTGGGCCGTGGTCATTGGAGCGGGCTCGGGAAGAAGCTCTTCCCGAAGAAGTAAGCTCATCCCGAAGGAGCGAGGGCTGTGGAATGTTAATCTGGCCGCGCTTGCTTCTTGTGGAATGCTAGCCCAAAAAGAACGGACAAGGTCCAAAGAGCATGAAAAGCCAGCCGGAGGAGAACTTAGAAGAGAAGGGGGGAAAGACTGTTCCAGTAATGAGCGATGGGTATTATTGGCCAGCCCAGATTGAGAATGACCTACTTGGCAAAGGACTCTTCCAGTAGGGGCGATGGAACCTAGAAGAACGACTCTTCCAGTAGAGGGCGATGGCTGTGATTTGGCAGCCCAGAAAGGTATGAGCGAGGTTCGAAGGGGCCAAAGTAGCAGAAGGTAGAAAGTCAGACTTAGGAGAGAGACTCTCCAGGAGAGGACGTGGAAGGTCAAGCGGGGGAGCCAGGCAGCCTCGCCCAATACTCCGCTGGGGGACGGAGTGTTGCATCCGTCTGGATGCAAAGCGGGCATTCGCGCGCAAAGCTGCGGCTGCAATGCGCGCCACACGTGGCAAGGGAGCGTGGCCGAGGGGAGATCCTCGTCCACCCGCCGGGTCAACGCAATTCGGCCCCAACGACTCGGGTGACCGGCTGACGTGGCGGGGCAGCCGCACGCGGGGGCCCCACCAAGACAGCGCGCCGCCGAACCTTCGCCCGCCCGGGCGTGCCGCCGGCAGCGGGGGCCGGCTGCACGTGCGGGTCGCGCCAGGCCGCATTGCGGCCGCGTGTCACTCATGGCCACGCNATGTGGGGCGGGGTGGGCAGACTTGATTGGCTGGGGTCAACCTTTCTGAAAGCCGCCGCCGTTCAAGAAAGCCCCACGGCCCCAGAGGCCATCATCAACCTACAAAGTCGGCCAGCCAGCGGTCGGGGCGAGCGCCGTTTGCCTTCTGGGGCCGTTTACCCCACCACCGCCAAACGGATGCCGAAAGCGGGGACTGGGGCTGCCCGCCAGCCGTTGGTGAGTTCCATCTCCCTCCCCCAATATAGCATGTCAGATATGCATGTGCTCACTCGGGGATATTAGTGTCCCCCTTAGCCAGCTCATCACCCAGTTAACAGGACATTTGTAAGGCTACAATTTTAAAGAGAAGTGCGCGCCCATAGAGAAGAAGAAGTGGCTCTCCCAATGGGGGCAAGGGCTGTGAGAAGCCAGCCCGAAAAGAATTGACAAGGTTCGAAGGGGCCAAAGTACGAGCTAAGCAGCGACTGCGGGGCCTGAAGAGGCATAGAGAAGAGGGACTGGCAAAGCCAGCCCAAAAAAGAATGGACAATGTCCAAAGCCAAAGAAAGCGGAGCCTGAGAAAGGACTACACTACAAAACACTGCAGAACACAGAAACGATGCAGATGGAAGCTCAGTACCCACGAGTGAGCAACATCAGGTCTGAGTAGCTCGTTGCAGGGAAAGATTGGCCTCCCTTTCAATTTCATGCGCACCGCGCGCCTTCTCCCCCCAGACCCATCAGACTTTCGATTTTGCTGACCCCGGGGGTTACAAAGACAGCAAGCGCGGCCAGATTGACTGGTGGCTGGGAGAAGACAGCCCAAAAGGAATGGACAAGGTCTGAAGGAGCCGGACAAAGAGCGCCCCCGTCTTCAGAGCCTCTGGCTCCGCTAAAAATAGTCAAAGGACACCATCTGTCTTGCACCTGGCTGGCCCTCTCCTGGAAGCGTCTTCCTTTGAATGCCAGCAGGCCCGTTCGCTATGTCGGCGCGCCCCCCGTGACGCGGGCCGGCCGGGGCTCCCCCCCCCTTTGAGGCCCTGACGTGCCCTCCTCCGCCTCCTCCATGTTTCTCTATGTGCTTGTTTTCCTTAGTGCTTCCCCTGGCCCCGTCTTCGTACTTGGTTCATTCCTTTTTGGGCTGGCTTTTCCCAGCCCCTAACCTCAATTGGCGAGTCCTTCTCCGCCTACTCCCCGCCACTGCCCCCCAAGGCCTGTTGCCCCTCAAGCCCATCTCCGCAAGCCTCATGCCGTCAAGCCCAGTGCCCTCAAGCTCCTCCCAGCCTCGCTCACCCCACTGGCGGGCCGCGCTTCCGGCCCTTCTCGCGGGATGCGCCTCGCGCCTCCCTTCACGCCTCTCGTCTTTCCCCCCCCTCCTATGGCAGCCGCGGCGCGCAATCGTTGCCCGGCAATGGGCTTGCGCTGCCCAACGGCCTCACTTTCTTTCTCTCGCGGCGCCCGACCGGCGGAATGCCTTGAAAGGATCGAGCCTCGTTGCTGCTCCTCCGCCAACTACGCCGGCGCAGCCCCCAGCGCCTGAGCATGGCGGCGTCCGAGGCGCCATTTGCCGCAGCTGGATGAGCAGCTCACCCCAATCCAGGTCCGTCAAGCTCACAACCTTTTGCAAGTGCTGTTGCCGGTTGCGATCAGATACGCCCTCTTGCGCACTCCATGAAGGGAGATTGCAGCAGTCATCACACGTGTAATGCTGCCCCCTTTCTTCGCGGTGGCCACACAATGCATCCCTGTCCTCTTGGGCAGTAGGGCGCTACTTCCGCACTGCTGCATTTGAGCTGTGGGCCTCATGAGAGATGGGACGCTGCTGTGATCATAGACGTCCTCCACTGCCCTTGAAAAGCAGATGCTGTTGTCTTCCGCAGGAGCAGGCCCACAAAGCCAGCTCCACATCGGTGGCCCCTATCGCGCGTCGAGCGAGCCAGCTATGCAGCCGCCTTTGGAGGGCCATGCGCAGGAGGGAGAGGCACAGCCGCCTGAGCCGGCTGTGGCCAACCGTGTGCCGCCAGGCTTCCGCTTTCACCCGACTGACGAGGAGCTCGTTTGGCACTACCTGAGGCCCAAGGTGGCAGACCGCGGGCCCGACTTCCCAATTTTTGGGGAGATTGAGATATACAAGTACGAGCCTTGGGATCTGCCAGGTGCGTCTTAGAGCTTCTCTGCGAGCCTAATTGGGTGGACGTCGAGTGCTCCCACAGCGTCATCTTTGCTGGACAAGTCTGCGCCCAGCTCCGCTGTAGTTGGTGGAATCACATTGAGCTTGTCCTATGATGACGAGCAACAGCTGGAGGCAAGCTCCTGATGGTGGAGCACTGACACGTGCAACTTGGTCAGGTCCAAGTGTCCTGATGGTAGGCGTCCAACAACCAATGTGCAGTGTTGGGTGTGGGAGGGGAGCATGAGAGCTACTTCTTCACGCATAGGAAGAGGAAGTATCCTGGCGGCCACCGAGCCAAGAGGACCACCGAGGCTGGCTACTGGAAGGCTACGGGGAAGGACAAGCCCGTCTACAGAGGGCGCACACAGATAGGCATGAAGAAGACCTTGGTTTACTATCAGTAAGCACGTATATCCTTCCCAAGCTCTGGGAACTGACCTGTGGACCTGGAGAGACGTGTCTGCCATCATAGGCCAATCATCTGTGGACCTGGAGAGACTTGTCTGCCATCGTTGGCCAATCATTGACTAAGACTTTTCAGAAGGATATATTCACCTGTCAACAGGGGTAGAGCACCCAACGCCGAGAAGATGGATTGGGTGATGCATGAGTACCGTCTGATGGAGCATGACGAGGCCGCAACTTCAAGCAGAGCTGACTTGTCCACCGCTGTAAGTCAAGGGGGAGAGATGACGACCTCCATGTGATCAACCCTATCAATCACATCGCTATACATACTGAACTAAGGCGTTGCAACCCGCAGAAGTCTTAGCATAGCGTTGTGTGATATCTTCAACATATGAACGGCTGATGTCCTCGGACACAATGCGAAATGTCTAGGCCGTCGACAACAGTACCCGATGATTGAAGTAACCGATGCTCAACCCTGTTGTCTGCTTTCTGTTCTGCACTTCCAGGACCCGGTTCAGCATCGCTCTATTGGCGAGGACCTCTTGCTTCTAGTACAGTACACAATGAGCAGATAGAACCCAAGAGCCTCGCTACTGATTGTGAGCACGCTTGTTTGATGTGGCGCAGCCTTTTTGGGTTGTGATCCGTATACAGAAAAAGAAGGCGGGACCTCCAGAAGGCAGCGAGCACCCTGGTGAAGCTTCTAGTCGTGGAGCTAGAGCATCATTACTACTATCAGACGATGACAATGAAGCGCCAGATCCCGCAACTCACGAGGTACTTGACACTGTCTCTTCTGACGCGGCTTGGGTTGCCTTTCAAGACTGTTATGCCAGGTCTAATATACCCAGGTGGACATGAATTGCATGACTGGTACAGCCTCCTACTACATTGTACGCGCTTATAGACGCCGTTCATTCCCTGCCGCATTCATTAATGAGCTTCTGAACCTTGATGGCAAGTCAGCAAGAACAGCTCATAACTAGCTGGCTGCAGATTGTCGCGAGCCTAGAGCATCTCTCGAAACATTCCTACATTGGCAGGTCAAGGCGGAGCCTGTGGCAGAGACTGCTAGCTTGGGCCCAGTGGGACGTGAAGTCATTGCAAGCAGCCCTTTACTTGGGCTGCTCCAAGATCCGGAATTTCAAAGCCGGGCTGCCAGCCAAACATCTATGCAGGCAGTTGCCAGCAGCCCGAGCAAGCCTACTAGCAGCTGGGCATGGCACACTCCTCAGCCGCTGGTATCAACGCTCACCTCTGGCCCCCTGCAGGCCAGCACCCTAACGGATTTATGGCAGCCCCAAGCCAGTAGTGCAGGCGCCCAGCAGACAACCTCAAGTGGAACGAGCTTGCAAGTGCAACCCAATGCACCATCGCAGCTCCAGGCGAGGACAAGACTGTCGGCGCAGGTGGGCGAGCCAGACCAGGCCCCTGCTGCAGCAAGCGGAGGGCTTGCGTACCTTCAGGCAGTGAAGCACATGCAGCTCCAGCAGGTCGCAGCGGCCGCGCTCGATGACAGCAACGCACAACAGCTAAGGCTCCAACAGGCGATGGCAATGCAGACACAAGGAGGACTGATGGACATCTTGCAGGGAGGTGGCCAAGCTCAGCCGCACAATAGAGAGAACAGCCTTGATGCTGCTGCAGGTTCTGCAGAAGGGCAGCCGTGGCTGGATCCCGTGCACCTTATTAAGCTCCATAACCTGGTCAACAGCTGTGCCGTGCCCCCCGTAATAGGAAGCGCAGGCTCCATGGGACAGCCGCCACGGCAGCAATTACAGCAGCAAAGCACCCCCCACTCTTATCTCAGACCGACTCTAGCAATGTCACAAGATCCCCTGCAGCTGCAGCGTCTACCCTTGGACACCTTTGCATTGGCTGCTCAGAGAATGTTAGCGCAAGGCTTGCCTCAGCAGGGGGGATGCGAGCTATCACAAGATTCAATGGCTGAGACCCTAACATTGACAGCACGGCCAGATGCTCATGCACTACATCGCGAGCAGTACCTGCCCAGCCTGCACAATGTGCAGCCTGAGGACAATCCGAACCGACCATACAACAACTTACAGCAGCAGAGCTCAAGGGAGAACCAGATGCTCAACGTTATTCCCTTTAGCTCCAACCAGGTACAAGGACAGCCACCAAGCTTCATGTCGCCTGCCTCTGATGAGCATCTTCTCAAGTCCCAAAGTGCATCCTTACCATGCGCACGCTCAGCCCTAGCTTATTGCTTGGAAGTTGAGCTCCACGAGCCAGACCCAGTTCAGTAGCGCAAGGAAGTTGGGCTTGTAACAAGTAACAAGTAACTCATGCACATGTGCGTCCTGCATGCAGCTATTTGCTCAGCAAGCTCAGCCTGCAGCCGAGTTGGTACTTGATAGTGACAAGGTGGAGGCCAGCTCGCCAAAAAACGTGGTGACCCTGGGGGGGGATCTAGCCTTTTCCCGCCCCACTTGCGGGGCACTTGAGGCGGCGCTGGGCAGCGCAGTAGTGCATGGCCTTGTTCACTTCCCTTCATGGCTTACTGCCGAAAGCACACCAACACTTCATAATAACATGAAGAGGCAGCTACTTTTGCCACCTAGTGACACGTACACAAAGAAGACAAGTCCTTCAAGAAGCCCTCTCTGCATCTCAACCATCGAGGAGGGAGCGAGAGAAGACAGCGACACACTACTTCAGCACGATGATGAAGTCTCTTCAACGCATGCGACACCTCTACCTTGTACTCTTCAGCAGGTGAGAGCCCAGTCTACACCCTACAAGGTCTTTGCTGCATGAAGATTTGGCTCATGCTGGAGAGCTTAGAAGTACTGCTCTTTGTCAATAGTGCTTGCAGCATGCATGACCACGCAAAATGTCAGTGACATTAATATTCGTTAGTTCGTTACAACGACTGGGGTTCGCTGGGTTGGTATAGTACCAAGTCATTTACTGGTCTCCTACCTGGCTTTGTGCAGTGCGCAACCTCTTGACCCATGACATCCTGGTATCATACTGCTTCTTGTGGAAGTCGATGCCTGTGTGCTCGACGTTCTGTACCAACAAGATGCGGCTCTGTGTTAGGGAGTCGCAATAAGAGGTACAAGGCTTTTGGCTCAATATCCAACCAAGGGAACAGCACTGGATCCAAGTTGGATTGTGAGCCATAAGCCTTCTCAAAACGCTTGTGGTGACTTCCAGAGTGAGCTGATTGAATCGTTGCAAGATTATTCTTCTTACAGCAGATTTATGTCACGTGCTCATTTGGACGTTGCTTAGGCAAGCAAATTTCGTGAGAGCCGTTCACAAATGAGCTGGTTGTTTGTGCACTACAGATGATGCAAGTAGAGTAGAGTTCATGCCAGACATGCAATTGAAAGGTCTCTGTGACACACTATGAACATGGTGTAGGGTTTAGGATTTAGAAATCAGGGATCTTCACGTCATCTTCGATGACAAGAACTCCACGACATTATCTTCACGTCAGGTCTTCAAGGAAGCATAGGCTCTGCTTTTGCACTCTTATGTACAGGCTCAGCTTGTCAGCGTCCGTATACAAGAGCTTTGAGCATTCAGACCGTCTACTTGATAACCCCTTCGGTATCATGTTGTGTCGCGATGCTTCTGTCGATAGTCGTGGTGAGTTCAGGATTGCGCAAGCTCCACCAGGTCACACCACCTTAGATCGACCGTACATGCCCTATTTTAGCCGGCATGCTCATGATGCTGCTTTGCAAGCCTATATCTGCAGTAACAGAGAGGCTTAGCATGCTCAATCTTGTCTGCATGCCACTACCTGTCTACGACGTCTTACGCCTACTGCGCCTACACTGATGATCAAAAGACTCAAGCGGCAAAATTGTGCCCAGACACTTGGCAGGCACGTTTGCCACTATCAAGAGTACGAAAATTCTGAAAGGCCGTGGTGGCAATTGACGACATTAGAGTGGGCGTGGGCAGCATTAGTGGGACCACGGCAGCACGGAGTTCCTTGCACCATTCGGTCCCTCCTTCCCATGCACCCCTCAGTATACTAACCGATGCTCGTTTCTGTACAGTGGGCTGAAGCTCTCGCTTAACATCACTCATAGGCAGCTGTATGCTTGTCCCTAAGCAGCTCCCCGAACTGCACTTGCCTGCGCTCCGCTGGCCTGGTCAGCAGACAAACGCGAGGTCGAGGACTGCTTGCTGGGCCCTTGGGCATGCGGTGGGGGGCCAGGCTCTGAGACAGAGCGATTAGAGGCATCTACCTGCAGCATATTGAACTAATGCCTCCCCTCCCGACGTGCAATTTGATCCCATAAGGGGCAGTAATTGTTGAGGAGGCAGCCCCCAATGAAGAGTGAACATGACTTAGCAAGAGGCGCCCTTGCCAGCAAGGACGCCCAGTCAAGAGGAGATTGGGCCCATGAGAGGCACGGCTTGCAAGGAGCCAGCAGGAAGGTGGACGACAGTGGGGCAGGACTGGCCAAACAGAAGAAAGTGCACAATGAAACAGAAGAAAGTACAAGAAATCAGCAGCTGCAGTTGAACCCAGGGCAGCAAATCGAACTTACTGGAGGATACAAGGCTCCCAATTAGTAGCCCAAAGCTGCTGCTAGATCCCGCCCAGCGCGCAGACACAAGGGGGTTGCCTGTTAAAATCTGCTGCAGATTGGGGAGGTGCATGCAGAACAAGGAGAGCTCGGATGTAACGAACAGGTGTTTACACTATACACAATTCAGGGTCCAAAATGTTGTAATTGATTTTGCCGTGGGGGGTTTCAGAGCAAATCCCTGCACTGTCAAGCACTACGTACGTAATGTAGCTGGCTACCTTCCCCTGCGGTGTCACCCACAGCCGGCACTCCCGGCAACAAGGCAGCAACTGTCCTTGTTGCTCCCCTATTATAATTTGCTCGTAATTTGGCCCCTTCGAACTTTGTCAATTCTTTTCGGGCTGGTTTCTCACAGCCCTTGCCCCCATTGGGAGAGCCCACTTCTTCTATCATAGCAAACGTTGGTTGACCGACTCCTCAGACTCCAAGAGTTTCCTACTATTGGCGGAGGAGGCGGGCTATGCTGTCAGTTACGCAGCCCGTGCCCAGGAGCGGCCATTCGCAGGTCATCCTTGCTGGCGACAATTTTGTCGCGCTTGTGATTGATATCCACGATGCATATGGGACTTGCTGGCTCGACACACTCCAGCATCTTGCTCGGCGTCCCGTAACCCGCTTTCAAGGGCTGCGGACCGAGCAGCCCGGCTCCAATGCCATCGGGTCGCTCGCTCAGGTGCACAAAATCTGGCCTTTGCCGTGCGCTTGCGGGCAGGCTGCACCTTAGCTGCTGCCTCCTGCTTTTGAGAGGGCGACGATTTCCGCCCTCTACCTACTCCAATCTGCATGTGTTGTTTAGGAGGTCACTGAACCTTCATCTGCATAAGTCACGGAGGGCAGGTCTCTGGGTTGCGCCTTCCAGCGTTACGGACCTTGTTGAAGCTTTTTGGGTAGGCCTCTCCCCGCCATTGCCTTGCTTCCATAGAGTTGTTTCTCCTCGGGAGCAGGGATATCGTCCGAAAGATCCAGGTGGTCTACAGGGACCACTTGTGCCAAAGAATTGAATGAAGACAACAATCACGGTGCCAGACACGCACACGGGCCGGCATAAATCGTGCCACGCGCCACCAGGCTGATATGATACAGGCCATGATGCTTACGCTTCAACATGACGAGGGTGACGGCCTCGAGCCCAAGAAAACATACAAAATTGGCCCACACCACAGATCTGCACGTCACTTTGATAAGAGGGTTAAGCGCTACTGTAAGCGAGAAATGCTACATTTGCTATAATCACAACTACTTGCCACTTGGTGCCTGTTGCCTGGCCTGCACATGGCGTGCCAATCGTAGCAGCAAATCATAGCCGCTTGGTAGCGGAGGCCTTGAGGACTGAAGACCAGTGTATGAGTGGCAGTTGCAATAAGAGCCGGCCAAGAAGAATGGACGATCAAAAGATAAGCCACATCAAGATACTGGCAGCTTGATATACTAAGTATGACTGACCATGGGTCCTCTCAAGCCATTTGGCCCTACTTGCAAGCAATAGTAAGTTCTTATCTTCCTGATGCGGGAATGTCAATATCCCGTAGAGTATTTTTATATTCTCAGAGATGAAAAGGACATAACACCATCTTTGGTAAAGAGATAGTAAAACAACAGCTCTTCCAACTTAAGGCAGTGGCTGTGAAAGGCCAGCCCAAAAGAAATGGACAAGGATAGTTGGATTGTTGGCTTGCTTTGGCCTCCCTTTCATTCCGTATGCACTCCAATCTTTCTCTTCTGTGGGGTGGCCCTCACAGCCCTCGCCCCCCTTGAAAAATATAGAAAGCACTTTCAAAGGGGGCGAGGGCCGTGAAAGGCCAGCCTGAAATATTGGACAAGGAAGAGCTGCTTTGAAAGAGCTGCTTGACCTTGGTGCTGTCGGGACACTGTGCCGTCTTGCAAGCCGGGGCAAGAGAAGTGGCACTCCCAATGGGAGTGCCACTTCCCGAGAGGTCAAGCCACAAAATAACACAACAGCCCCTTCCAATTCAAGGCAGTGGCTGAGAAAGGCCAGCTCAAAAGAATAAACAAGGTCCAAAGAGCCGGAAGCCGCCTAAAGCAAAGTCCTGTGGAAGTAGATGGCACCGTAGGAAACAGCTTTCCTATAAGAGACACAGAGAGGGGGGGAGAGAGAGGGGGGAGAGAGAGANAGAGAGAGAGAAAGAGAGAGAGAGAGAGAGAGAGCTTGAAAGGAAAAGCACACAGCTAGACACTACAGACCGCAGAAGAAAGCTCAGTACCCGCGAGTGAGCAGCAGCAAGTCAGAGTAATTCGCAGCTGGGAAAGAAGCACTCCGTCGAGACCCAGAGGCAGCGGCCACAGCGCGGCCAAGGGTAGGCTATGACTGCATGCGGGCCATCGACGTCGGCGGGGACGGCAAGGTGAGCTGCCCAACTTCAATGCCACCGGGTCGCTTGCCCGGTGTTCCGCATACGGCTATTTATTTCCTTACAAATATACGATACCTTTTCTTACAAAGGTCCCAGGCTCACGCAGTGCACTTGCGGGCAGGCCACGCTCTGGCAGCACCTTCTGGGTTACGTCCGGGTGCCTCTTTTCCAGCTGCAAATTATTCTGACTTGCGGCTGCTGACTCGGGGTTACTAAGCTTTCACATGCTGTATTCTGTTGCATAGGATGAAAGAAACCATGAAGTTACGGGCTTCTTCTCTATGGGCGAGCACTTTCTTCTGAGAGGCCAGCCCAAAAGAATGCACAAGGTCCGAAGGGCCGAGAGTCGCCAAAATCACACAGCTATGCAAGAGACTTCAGCAAATTTTTTTTTTTTTTTTTTTTTTTTTTTTTTTTTTTTTTTTTTTTTTTTTTTTTTTTTTTTTTTTTTTTTTTTTTTTTTTTTTTTTTTTTTTTTTTTTTTTTTTTTTTTTTTTTTTTTTTTTTTTTTTTTTTTTTTTTTTTTTTTTTTTTTTTTTTTTTTTTTTTTTTTTTTTTTTTTTTTTTTTTTTTTTTTTTTTTTTTTTTTTTTTTTTTTTTTTTTTTTTTTTTTTTTTTTTTTTTTTTTTTTTTTTTTTTTTTTTTTTTTTTTTTTTTTTTTTTTTTTTTTTTTTTTTTTCAGCAAATGGGAGCTTAGTAACCCCGAGGTCAGCAGCCCCTCTTGCATAGCTGTGTGGTCTTGGCGCCTTTCGGCCTTTTGGACCTTGTTCATTGTTTTTGCGAGCTCTAGATGGTGGCAGAAGGGCTTCGTATCTGCCATCTAGTATCCAGGCATCGTGTCGCGACCTTTATGTATTGCTCGACCTGTTGGCCAGGCTTGCACGGCGCGCTGTGTCCCGCAGGCGCGGTGAGCCGGCTGACTTCAACGCCGCTGGCTCGTGGGCTCAGGTGTATCGTATGCGCTTGTCCGTCTCCCTCCAGCGGTCCATGGCCCACGCCTTGCATCTGCGTGCTGGCCGTGCTCTCGCTGCGGCCTCCGGCTTTCGTCAGGGGGATAGTTTCCCGGCAGCTAGTCTGTCGGATGTGAGGCTCCTCACTCGTAACTAACTGAGTGGTCCATCCTCCCCCCTTCTGCCATAGCCTCTTTAGGCCCCGCAGTCGCTGCTTAGCTCGTAGTTTGGCCCCTTCGAACCTTGTCAATTCTTTTCGGGCTGGCTTCTCACAGCCCTTGCCCCCATTGGGAGAGCCACTTCTTCTTCAGGCCCCGCAATCGCTGCTTAGCTCGTAATTTGGCCCCTTCGAACCTTGTCAATTCTTTTCGGGCTGGCTTCTCACAGCCCTTGCCCCCATTGGGATAGCCACTTCTTCTTCTTTATGTATTGACCCGTGGTTACTGAGCGGGTCAATCTGCTGTAGGTGATGTATGTCCTCAGATGTGCTTGCCTTTGTACTTGGCCATATGGCCTTTGTTTGTTTCAAATACACAACAATTTTCAAGTCAGTGACAGAAGGGCTTGCTATTTGCCATCTGTTTTTCAGCCATCGATATTAGCGACCTTCATGTGTTGACCCGTGGTTATTGAAAGGGTCAATTTGCAGTCCGCTATGTACGTCATCAGTTGTGCTTGCCGTTGTACTTGGCCACTTTGGCCTTCCAATATTCCAAAACACGCAAGTTCGCCCACACCCTTAAACTGACCCGTGCTTACTGAGCGGGTCAATTTGCAGTTAGTAATGTTCGTCATCAGATGTGCTTGCCTGTACTTGGCCACGGTGGCTTCCATTTAAGTCTATAAACGCAAGTTCTACCCCCCCCTTGCACACACGGCGCGCGCACACACGCACATCACCCCTTCCCTCCCACAAACACAGACACCCACACATGCTCTTGCACACGCGCGCGCACACACAGTTGCCGCAGCTCCCGTAAACCAGCTTTGGCTGGGCTTCTCTACTCTCAGCCTGTCCACCCTCAGCCACAGCAAGAGAGTGGCGGGTCTTCCAATGGCGGCAGTAGTCCGAGGTCCACCCTCACCATCGCCAGCCGGGCCCAGCGGCTGCGGCCGGGCCCTAGGCTCAGCGAGCTACGGCACCGCGGCTCGGAGTCGCGATGTTGGAGCTGCAAGTTGCCAAAGGAGAGGACTGCGCTGGCCAGGCATCGGCAAGCCCCTGCTTCGACCACCGCGATATTTCGGCTTGCCAAATCCGCAGGCATCAGACAGCTCGCGCCAGCAAGCCACAGTTGGCAGCCGTGCTGTGGCTGGCGATGCTGACGGGCCGGCGGCTATGGGGCGCATCATCGCGGCGCTTCGCCGAGACCTGCCGCAGCAGTACGATGCTGACATGGACTGGAGCGTGTATGACAACCACGTGGTATTTGTAGACCCCGTCACGCGCCTTCAGGTAAGGGCTAGCCGACCAGACCCCATCGACCAATTCTGTGGTGGTGACAGCTGAGCAGATGATGCAGACATCGCCATTTCCCTTCTGCAGCGGAAGGGTGTGAGTCCAACAGGAGGGCCAGCCGCGGGTCGTGTGAAGCACAGGCGGGCGCGAGCAGCTTGACAATGGCAGCAGTCGTGGCACTTGCTTTGCTGTGCAGGGCAAGCTCCAGTATCGCGGCATGCTCTGGACATTACGGCTGCTCACAGCGGTAGCGTTCCGAGGCTCGCATGCCACATTTGACCTGCAAGCTATTGAGGAGGTCAGCAGCCTCGCCCAGTCCTCATCCCCAGCGCGTATTGCCTGACTTAAGATGACAAACATTTCTGAACACACCTAACTCAAATGCCAGCCTCGGAAGCCAGTATCCTGAGCCGCTCATGGTGCTCAGGGCGTAGGTGTCCTTGCAGGGGCCTGATAACACAGCACTGTATCAAAGTACGATCGGTCTTACAGCGCTGCAAGCTTGACAGCGTTCTACTGCAGGTGGACCCCAGCGCTACGACTCAGTCGCAGTTCAAGCCCCGGGAGGTTGGCGCTGGCGCCGTCCCTAGCGCCGTGTGGGCCTTGCGAACAGTATGGGTGACCAGGGGGACGACGCGCTGGGGAAAGGACTTCTCAATAAGCGGGGGTGCGCTTACATCCAAGACCAACTGCTAATACACTTTTAGCATGCAGACATATGGCTTCTCTGAGCTTATTGAGCCTTTCATGTCTGCAATCGTCTCTTGATGTCCTCTGATGACGTGCATCTGACACTGTTGCTCTTTGGAAGATGCAGATGATGTCTTCAGAGTAAGCAGCCATGGGTTCATCCTGACGCATGAGTCAGCATGGAACGAGGACCCTCGGCATGTATGGGAGCAATTCCGCCCCAGCATGGCAGGAGGTTTGTGAGCTACAAAAGAAGAGATTTGAGACACAACACTACATGAAGAGGCCTCGTCGATGAGAAGCCCTCCCTTCCAGAGAAGCACTGAATACAGGTAGGCTAATGAGCCATCACCTTGTTACATCAATCAGCAGTATTGGCTGTGCATATGGAGATGGCCACCTCACCATCTGCGGCCATGCTCCACAGAACCACTATGGCACATGTTGTGTGCGCGTAAGCTATTGTGGATAATGCAGGCTTCTTCACAAGATCTCAGCTTCGTCTAGCTGATGAAGTTGCTTTCCTGTTCAGATCAGATGCTTTGTGGCACTCAGATCGGTACTTAAGTTGCATGATCCCGGGGTCATAGGCTTGTGATAATAGCCCCGTGCACATGAAGACATGCTCAGCAGCCAGACCACGATTCAACAACACCCTCAAGTCCCACATTGGCACAGAGCTCTGATACAGACCTTGTGAAGTCCTGTGGGCTGGCCTTTTCCGACTTGCCGCTGCTGGTTACTGAGCAGGCATCCTTTAGTGGTCTCAACGGGTTTGGACTCCTTCTGGACCTCTACTATGCTTTTGTGGGCTGGCTTTCACAACCCTCGCCCCCTTCCAAAGAGCTGCGCTATACTTTGCAGCCATCGGCCCTTCGTGGAGGAACTTGATTGTGGAACAGCTGCTTTTCTCTCTGAATGAGCCTCTTATCTTCACAGCCCCCGCGCCCTTTGGAAGAGCTCTCTTCCAATCTGGAAGAGCTTACTTTTCCTCGTCTCCTCTGTATCTTCTGTCCTTGGACCTTGTCCATTCTTGTCGGGCTGGCCTTTCACAGTTACTCCCTTGATCTGAGGAACTGTTCTCTTTTGAACAAAGAAAAACAGCTTATCCACAGTGGCTGGGAAAGGCCAGCCCCAAAAAAACGTATGAACAAAGGTCGGAGGGGCCAAGGGAAATGGGGAAAGCTAGCACATATGGAATGAAGCAGCTACGCAAGACTCAGTAACCCCTGCTAAGCAGCCGCAGGTCGGAGAAACTGGGCTCCTGGTTGCGGGGTCTGAGGCCTAGGCCAGAGGCTGCAGCGAAGGCACGGCCGGCATGCAGATGTAGCGTGCTAGCCATGGAATGTAGAGAGAAGGGCTCGCCCATTGAGGATAGGGGCTGGGAAAAGCCACCCACAAATGAATGAACAAAGTACGACAAGGGGCCAGGGGAAGCACTAAGAAAAGCAAGCACAAGAAGACAATCTAAGCAGCTACGAAGCACTCAGTAACCCCTGCTAAGCAGCCTCAGGTCAGAGAAACTTGGCTCCTGGAAGCGGGTCCCCTGGCCAGAAGCAGCCAGAGGCAGCAGCGAGGAAGGGCTCGCCTGACCTGAGGCTGCTTAGCAGGGGTTACTGAGTAATACGTAGCTGCTTTGTTTCTTGTTGTGCTTGTTTTTCTTAGCGCATCCCCTGGCCCCCTTCTCGTGCTTTGTTCCTTCTCTTTTGGGCTGGCTTTTCCAGCCCCTATCCTCAATGGGCGAGCCCTCCCCTCGCCCGTTGAGAATAGGGGCTGGAAAAGCCAGCCCTACAGAGAGAGAAGGCGCGCGGTGCGCATGAAATTGAAAGGGAGGCCAATTCTGCCTTACAAATGTCCTGTTAACTGGTTAATGAGCTGCCTAAAAGAGAATGAACAAAGTACGAGAAGGGGGCCAGGGGAAGCGCTAAGCGAAGGCTCTTCCGGCACGCAGGTGCAGCGCGCGCGAGAGAGAGAGAGAGAGAGAGAGAGAGAGAGAGAGAGAGAGAGAGCTCTTTTGCCACACCATCGCCCGTCGCTTCCATTGGGTTGCATATTATAGAATGCGGCTCTCACTTAGTTTGCAGCGCTCGCAAGCATTGGCTCTTCATCAACGTGCAGGGCGCGCTCTGAGTCAGGCCTCC
>WELB01000063.1:582499-602569 GCA_009602725.1 Spirogloea muscicola
GCCGGCGGCGGCGGGGTAGCGCGGCGGTGGCGCTCGAGGCCCGCAGGCCGCCATGCTTGCGCGCGCTCTAGCGGCCTGCGGTCGCCGCGCTGCTCCCATGACGCTCCGGCAGCTCCGGCTCGAGCCATGGCCGGCGGCGTGGAGCTCAGGCTCCTCCGTGTGAAGCCGAGGCTTCCTGCGCGCGACGAGCCAAGCGCGGCGACCCTTCGCCACTCCGAGCGCCGGGGCAGAAGGGAGAGCAGAGACAGGAAGGGTCACAGCGGCAAGCAGTCATGAAGCCTAGGAACATGCTTCTGGAGGCTAGATTGGAGCAGGCATGGCTGGCACTCGGGAGGGTTGAGAGTGACCAGTGCTTCAGCTCCAGAATGACGACGGTCTTCAGGCTGATGGCAGCTGTCGACGGCCTCATCTGCGTCTTTGCTCTCGTGCAAGTATGTAGCCCTTTCTCTGCTCTCGTGCAAGTGTGTGGCCCTTCGTCCACTCTTGCCAGTGCTATTCATACGCTGCCAGTGCTGTTCATAAGCACAAGGGAGCAGCTCTATCATAAGCAAGGAAATTGCCCTTGGCTTCTGTGGTGGCATGCCAACCATGGGGCGGATAGAGGAATGCAAGGCACACAGGAAACACACGCTCCTGCATGCAGAGAACATGGCCGTTGGCGTCGCTTCTTCTGGCCATTATGTAGAGAAGGCCAAGGGCAGATTTGAAGAACATGAAGTGTTGCAGAACATGAAGCAAGCGTGTGTGGTTACCAATAGACTGCTTAGTCTGCTCATGACGAGACATGACTTACAGGTCATTCTTGCTTCCTCACTCATGCTTAAGGTGTGCCTTACATAAGGTTGTTATCTTCTGTCTTTTTGTCTTGCAGCTAATAAGACTGCAGGTGCATTTGCCTCGGAGTGGGTGGACAAGGCAAAAGGTGAGCCAGTGGCGTGCATGGGTAGAAATGCAGGAGAACCAGAGGCAACAAGGTTCTGCAAAGAGGCAACTCCTCATTTAAGCGAGTCTTATCAGTCGGCCCTAGCACTCTATTTCTCTGCTAGAAGCCTCACCAACTTTACTGTACTCTATGTTGCAGGTTTTCCACATGATGCTTTTTGTTGCAAACCTGGGTGAGAACAACTTATGACATGGCAGCTTCTGTATTGTGTTGCAAGTGTCTCTTAGTGCTGTATCCTCAGGTGCAGCACTTGCACAAGTGGTCATGGCAGGTACTTAAAGATCTGCGGGGCATGAGGTTAGGCATGGCAGATTGTCAGTTTCTAAAACTACCAACAATCGAGACACTGGTGCTCTTATGCAGGCTACACACTTTACTTTCTTGTGAGCCCTTGGGCTTCTTGCGCCGGGTGGCCTTGCTGGTCGCATGAGTGCGGGTTCATCCTCCTTGGTGAGTCATGGGGAGCATGAAACAGGACATCTTATCAATCTACTGATATGTTCCTGTCATTGATGCAAAGCATAGTATTCAAAAGAAGGTACCATATCGTTTACTCCATTTGCTCAACCCCTTGTGCAGCTGTACCCCAGATTGTTTTTCTGGCCACCTTCCTTCTCCTACTCTCCTTCTGGTATGCTTCCTTCTGGGAAGTGAGAGCTGCTTGCTTCAAGACACATGCTCCTTGGGTGCTTGGTCCAAGCAGAGCAAGTGATAACTTGCAATATGTCTGGCTTAGCAGGATCCATTTAATATGCACAAGGATGTCAGCACAATCGCTGGACAATTGAAAGACAAGGCCCATCTTACACCAACCTCTTGTATGCATCAGGGTTGACTTGTGTTATCAAGCAACAGATAGGCTCGAAGAGGAAGAGGAAGTGGAGGAGGAACCACCCTCAGAGCTTGACGGCGAGGCAGTAGACACTCCACCAAAGTTGCTTCGAGAGAAGCGACGGGGTTGCATTTGCTGGCGTAAGCTGCGTGTACGAGGACGGCAGAAGGTTGTAGTCGGGGTGAGATTTAGTACCTTCATGTGAATGGTACTTGTCATGGGTTCTCTGTGTGGACCATGCATATCGATTCTTGGAAATTACAGCAGTCAATGACTGTCCGCAGCATGAGATTTCTTGCAATGCTTTGTGTTGTCTCAAGTGACATGCCCCATGGTGTCACCCCAGGTGGTGCTCTTCATATGCATCTTGACCGGCGCATTTGCTCTTCTCATATGGATTGGCATGGGGAACAACCCCATCAACTCCCAGGAGATGGCAGAGGTAAGGAGCGTGCCGCTGGCTTCAGAGCTGCCTGCAGATGAACTTTAAGACTTGCTGTAGCCATCATCATGTCTTCGTGGCCTTCAAAGTAGCAGATAGCATTTCTCGGTTCAGCTGTCTGCCAGCTGACTCCATCCTTAAGGCTGTAGGTCTATGCAGAGTTCTTTGCCTGCATCAACTTCCTTGCTGGTGGTGGCTTGGCATTCTATGGTAAGCAAGAACACCGAGGAGGAGCTAGCAGGGTCCAAATATGGCGTCTTCTGAGCATGTCAATGGGATCTATGTGTTAAGTACAAACATGGCTTTTGAACAAGTGAGCGAGGAGATGAGATTGGTAAAAGTCACTCTCATGTCCTTCTCATGTCCACTGCACTTTGTCAAAACTCGGCGGTTTAATTGTACACGTACTAAATCCTCCCTGCAATTTCTCCAGGCCTGCTGCTATATACGAAGCTGTACCACCTCCGCTCGGGCAAGTCTGCAAAAGACATAGGGAAGGTCAGATGATATGACCTTGACAATATGCTATGCTATACAGGATGTTGATTGACTATATATGTAATGAGGCCGACATTGCTTTCAATAGAAGTATTCGTCCAGGAAGAAGAAGCAACCCAATGATTGAGAGACTTGGCTAACTCTTTGCTTGCTGTTCAGGTAGCGTGGCTTGCAATTATCTGCTTGATCTGTTTCACCATCAAGATAGTTTTGGTGCTTGCACGCAATGTGGCAGTAAGTCCTTTCTCTCTTGTCAAGTTGTTGTATCTGTCAAGCAACAAGCTTCCTTTGCTCTCGTCCTTACCTTTACTATCACATTCACGGATGCAATAATGCATGAACCCTTACCTCATATATTATTGGGTATTTCAATTTGACTAGGTAATTGGCATCACAAATGACGGACGGAGTAATCGTTTGTCACCAGTGGTGACTCTCCTCTACTATCTGATAGGTAAGCAGAGGCACTGCCGATGCAGGTAAGATATAGGCCGTTGTACGTGCAGTGGTATTTGCAGCTCCCTCCTTAGGTCATTCTTGGGTGATGGTGCACAGTTGCTACAGCAAGGTAGTCCGCATAGCACTTTGATACAGTTGCTGCATACAGGCACTCAGAATACATGCTGACATCCTATTTTATTCCTTACCAGGAGAATCACTACCATCAGCAGTAGTTCTCTTCATCCTGAATGACATGCCACAGCGATCACGAGACAGCAGTGTTGCTGGAGGGGACAGCTACACTGCCAGCATTCCATCCCTTGATGAGGATGTGCTGCAGCAAGCCCTTATTCCCCAATGGGTGGTGCCTCCAGATGGAACTCCATATCCCCTTGTACCTTCCATTGCTTCCAGCCCACAAGAAACACAGGTGTGTTGCAGCTTACATCGTTTACGTCATTGACAGTGCACTATACCAAATGGAGTGGCAGCCATGAGATTGAGCCCCCTGCAATCTATTACCAACAGTAACAGATCGAGGTGTATAATGCATCGAGGTGTATAATGCATTTGTGCCCCTTGCAGACTGTCATCAAGAGCATTTGCATGTGTGGAAGTTGCTTCTCTTCACGTAACAGAGTCCTGTGGCTTGCACCAATGAATGCCAAAATTTCATTGGTGCAATGCCAAATTGCTGCAACCTCTTACACAGTTTCTTATGTCACAGTTCCTATTGTCTGTCCAGTTTGCAGGCAGTATATCATAACCTCGGATGGAGGCAGTATGCCACAGAAGCTCGTTGCAGTCCACGTGTGAGCAATGTTCATGAGAGGTGCCACGAATGTGGGGGTGGCCTTCTATCAAGTCAACGAGGCAGGGCAGCCTGCCCACGAATTTTGCTGCAGGAGGGTACGAGTACCTCTGAAGCACAGTTGTACAGCACTTAAGTGGACGCCCAGGCTTTTGTGCAGCTCTCCTATTGGAGCTTCCTTATACTTGTAAAGCATGTCTGAGGCTGCCACTGTGCAGCACTCACATGCAACAATTTTGCATCCCAAGAGTGTAGAGACATTTCAGCGGCATAGACAGACATTTGCTGTTTCAAGGTTATTGGAGAATTAAGGCGTGCCTCCAGCAAAACGTTGAGGTGCTTGCTTTGTCAAGGAGCTCACCTCATTCATTCAAGTATTTGCACGCTTGTAAGCTCGTATGCACTATGTCTGGCTGTGCACTCACCTTAAATAGTGGCCGACTGTTGTATTTGTGTTAAGAGAGCTTCCTTCAAGCCTTGTGCTGTCTGTTTGCCCGCCACCACATACATCTTGCAGACTCGTGCACTCAGTTCTGTCTTCCTATTTCTCGTATATTTGTTCTCCAGTTTTTGGCTGGTATGTATTTATGGGAAGACATCTACTGCTTGTGCAGACTGACACTACCTGCTCCTAGCAACTGTTTATTCTGTATCCGCCCCCTCTGCCACTCCTCATCCTCATTGCCTCGCCACCGTCTAATGGGGGTCCAGTCCGTTCGGGCAAGCTTTCGCAGCCCTCGCCCCCTTCGGAAGGAAGAGAAGGCGCGCGGTGCGCATGAATTGCAGGGTGAAAGATTTAGGCAATAGCCAACAGCCTGAACCCTGAACCCTCAACCCTCAACCCTCAACCCCAAACCCGATGAACCCTAAATCCAAGAAGAGCTTACTTCTCTTTCACAGTCCTGGTAAGACGGCGGCTGCTGAACTCTCTGCAGCTGCTTGCACGACGGGCGATCATTCGTCGGCAGGGACAGCAATGAGCTAGCACTTTCTTCAGCAAGGTGAGCTGCCCGGCTTGAAGACCGCCGGGTTGCTTGCCCAGGTGTTACGCATGCGGCTCCTCCATCTCCTTTCACCACACCCCAGGTTCACGCAGTGCACTCACGGGCAGGCCACGCTTTGGCTGCTACTTCTGGGTTTCGTCGAATTGACTCGTTTCCAGCTGCAAGTAGTGGCTGTGAAAGCAGAAGTGGCTCTCCCAAAGGGGGGCAAGGGCTGTGAACAGCCAGCCCAAAAAGAACTGACAAGGTCCAAAGGGGCCAAAAGCGCTTGAAGAAGGAAGGAAAGGGGTCGAGGGCTGTGATCAGCCACCCGAACGAGAGTGGCTCTCCTAAAGGATCACTTAGTAACCACGAGTGAGGAGCCGCACATCAGAAAGACTAGCAGCCAGAAAGCAATCCCCTGACGAAAGCCAAAGGCTGCAGCTACAGCACGGCCGGAACGCAGGTGCAAGGCGTGGGCCATGGACGGCTGGACGGAGATATAGAGGCGCTTACGGTAGACCTGAGCTAGCGAGCCAGCGGCGTTGAAGTCAGCTTGCTCACCTCGCCTGCGAGACACAGCGCGCCGCGCAAGCCGGGCCTACAGGTCGACTTACTAGGAAAGGCAAGCCCCAAAAAAATCGACAAGGTCCAAAGAGCCGGAAGGCGTCTAAACCGCACAGCTATGCATGCAATTACAGCGGAGGGGAGCTTAGTAACCCCGAGTTAGCAGCCGCAAGTCGGTGTAAATTGCAACTAACTCCGACTTGCGCCTGAATATTGGGGGTTACTATGGGCGCATCGGCTGTAGTCTCTTGCATAGCTCTGTGCTTTTAGCGCCTCTTGGCACCTTGTGCATTCTTTCTGGGACATACACACAGACACACAGCCACACCCACAGCCACCACCCTCTACTGGAAGCGTTCTCCATTTACTGACTAGAGGTTACTGAGAGCCTACAAATTGCTGACGTCTTAGCATTTAGTATCTTGCTTCTTGCGTCATCCGGCCCTTCCAGACTTGTCCGTTTCTTTGGGCTGGCCTCCCACAGCCACTGCTCTGAATCTGGACGCGCTGTTCCCCTTTGGCCATCACTCGGCGGCCGGGTCAGCCAGGGGAGCTGCTGGGTTTCAACGCTGCCGGCTCGCTTGCGCAGGTCTTCCACATGCGGCTCTCCGTCTCTCTCCAGCGCTCCCTGGCTCACGCAGTCCACTCGCGAAGCACTCAGTAACCCCTGCTAAGAAGCCTTAGGTCAGATAAAATGTCGAGCAGGCCTTGCCTTCGAGCAGGCTGCTGCCTCTCGCCGGAGTGCCTCTTTCCCAGCTGCGACTTACTCGAACTTGCTGCTGCTCACTCGTAGTTACTGAGCTAATATCTGCGGTCGTGTGGTGTCTAGCTGTTTGGTTGTTCTGTCCCGTCCCGACCTTGTCCATTCGTTTGGGCTGGCCTCTCACAGCCACCAGTCAATTCAGAATCGCTGTTTGTCTGCGAGGCCACCAGTCAATTTGGAAGCGCTGTGCTTTTTCTATCCGGAACCTTTTGGCTCTTTGGACCTTGTCCTTTCTTTTTGGGCTGTCCTTCCCACCCTAAGTGCGCTCGCCCTTTCCTTAGTCCCGCAGGCGCGGTGAGCCGGCTGACTTCAACGCCGCTGGCTCGTGGGCTCAGGTGTATCGTATGCGCTTGTCCGTCTCCCTCCAGCGGTCCATGGCCCACGCCTTGCATCTGCGTGCTGGCCGTGCTCTCGCTGCGGCCTCCGGCTTTCGTCAGGGGGATAGTTTACCGGCAGCTAGTCTGTCGGATGTGAGGCTCCTCACTCGTAACTACTAAGTGGTCCATCCTCCCCCGTTCTGCAATAGCCTCTTCAGGCCCCGCAGTCGCTGCTTAGCTCGTAGTTTGGCCCCTTCGAACCTTGTCAATTCTTTTCGGGCTGGCTTCTCACAGCCCTTGCCCCCATTGGGAGAAGAAGAAGGGCCTGAAGAGGCTATGGCACTGCAGAACACAGAAACGATGCAGAGGGAAGCTCAGTACCCACGAGTGAGCAACATCAGGTCTGAGTAGCTCGCTGCAGGGAAAGAGGCACTCCGCCGAGACCCAGAGGCGGCGGCAATAGCACGGCCTGCTCGCGTGTGGACGGCGTGGGCAAGGGAGCGTTGAAGCGATACGGCTAGGCGCATGCGGAAGACTTGTGCGAGCGAAGCGGCGGCGTTGAAGCCGGGCATCGCCCCTGGCAAACCCGGCCGCCGGTCAATGGCCTGGCGGGCAAGCCGCCCTTTCCTTTGGTGCCTTTGTACTTGGCCATTTGGCCTTCGTTTGTTTCAAATACACGAAAACGTTTTCCTTTGGGCTGGCCTCTCCCAGCCACGTTAATCTGGCCGCGCTTGCCCTCCATCTTGGCGAGCACTTTCTTTCTTTCTTAGAAAGAAAGTGCTCGCCCAGATAGAAGAGCGGCTGGCAGAAGAAGTGGCTCTCCCAATGGGGGCAAGGGCTGTGAGAAGCCAGCCCGAAAAGAAGTGACAAGGTTCGAAGGGGCCAATCTACGAGCTAAGCAGCGACTGCGGGGCCTGAAGAGGCTATGGCAGAACGGGGGAGGATGGACCACTTAGTAGTTACGAGTGAGGAGCCTCACATCCGACAGACTAGCTGCTGGTAAACTATCCCCCTGACGAAAGCCTGAGGCCGCAGCGAGAGCACGGCCAGCACGCAGATGCAAGGCGTGGGCCATGGACCGCTGGAGGGAGACGGACAAGCGCATACGATACACCTGAGCCCACGAGCCAGCGGCGTTGAAGTCAGCCGGCTCACCGCGCCTGCGGGACACAGCGCGCCGTGCAAGCCTGGCCAACAGGTCGAGCGAGTGGGATCCGAGAGCCCCATGCACGTCCACAGCCAGGGGGACGAACTCGTCGGCAGCCGGGTGGTCGGCGTGTTTGGCCGCCTTGCTGCGAGCGGCCTTTGCCGCAGCGTGGCCAGCCCGCGAGGCAGAAAGCCCCGGGTTGGAGCGGTCGACCACATCAGTGGTGACCACATCGGCAATGATGCGCCCGCCACCGCCCGTCGTGGACGCCACCAGGTCGACGCGGCGCGTGTGGAGTCCGTCGGCCCTCTGGAGGATGGGCATGACAGAAGTATTCTCCATCGCAACTGTGTATCCGGCAGAGCCAGCCCAAAAAGAACGTCCAAAGCCAAAGAAAGGCAGCAAGCGCGGCCAGATTAACTGGTGGCCAAAGAAAGAGGGGCCGAAAAAAGCACTACACTACAAAACACGAGACGATGACAGAGGGAAGCTCAGTACCCGCGAGTGAGCAACATCAAGTCAGAGTAGCTCGCTGCAGGGAAAGAAGGGGCACACCCAATGGGGGCAAGGGCTGTGAAAAGCCAGCCCGAAAAAGAATTGAAAAAGGTTCGAAGGGGCCAAATGATGGAGGGGCACTCCGGCGAGACCCAGAGGCAGCAGCCATAGCACGCCCTGCTCGCGTGTGGACGAGCGTAGGCAAGGGAGTTCTATGTGTCCACTCTTTTTTGTGCTGGCCGTGCTCTCGCTGCGGCCTCCGGCTTTCGTCAGGGGGATAGTTTACCGGCAGCTAGTCTGTCGGATGTGAGGCTCCTCACTCGTAACTCCTAAGTGGTCCATCCTCCCCCGTTCTGCCATAGCCTCTTCAGGCCCCGCAGTCGCTGCTTAGCTCGTAGATTGGCCCCTTCGAACCTTGTCAATTCTTTTCGGGCTGGCTTCTCACAGCCCTTGCCCCCATTGGGAGAGCCACTTCTTCTTTGCCAGCCCCTCTTCTCTATGGGCGCGCACTTCTTCTCTTCTAGGTTCCAGGTTCCCTCTGGCGCGCGTGCGTGTGGCGGGGTCCCAACTGTCGCGCGCAGCGATGGCCGTCCGATACTGCCACGTGGCCGGCCGGGCCTCGCGGGGGCGCTGGGATCGCAGCTCGCGCGTGCCGGGCAGGTCCCCGATTGGTAGGCCTGGCGGCGCCGCCAGCGTGGCGCTGCTGACAGGGACGTTTCGGCGCGAGAGCAGAACACCCCCCCCCGATTCGGCCACCAATTTGGATCGCATCCCAACGAGGGGCCCCTACGGTAACGAGGAACGGGGCTGCTGGGTGCCCGGACTTCCGACCTGGAATTGACGACGGTTTTAGGGGCGCGGCCGGACGGGAATTTCATCATCGTTCTCCCACCGCTCGTTATTCTTGGTCATTCCCCAGTCGCCGTCGCCGCCGCCGCCGCCGCCGTTGCCGCCGCCGCAGCCGCCGCCGCAGCCGCCGCTGACACGACTGGGTGCTGCAGTATCGGCGGCGGCAGCGGTGGCAGAAGCTGCAGCGGCCTCTCCAGGGGCGGGCCTTCGAGCGCCATCATCTTGCGCTCCAGGTGCACACAATAGCTCTCGAACGTGGCGACCGTGATGTGCAGCCGAAACTCGAGCCTGAACAGGAACTCGAGCTCCAGGCGGTTCATCTCGGCAGTGGTCACGCCGCCCACCTTGGCGTAGTATGCATTGTTGAAGTATCTGCAGTNGGAGGCCCCGCCGGCGAGCGCCGGCGCGGAGCCCCAGCTGCTGGCCTCGTCCATGAGCGGCGGCGGGGGCCCGTCGGTGAAGGGCTCGTCGCACTTAGCGCCGTTGGAGACTCACAAGCAGGTGATGCACTCCATCACGCCGGACCGCCTGGAGCTCGTCGCCACCCTGGAGCCCTGGGCGGCCGACACGCTGCTCCCGCTGCTCAAGCCCGTGGAGCGCAGCTGGCAGCCGGCGGACTACCTCCCCGACCCCGCCAGCGAGTCGTTCCTGGACGACGTCGCGGACCTCCGGGAGCGCGCCCGCGAGCTGCCCGACGACTACCTCGTCTGCCTCGTCGGCGACATGGTGACCGAGGAGGCGCTGCCGACATACCAGACCATGCTCAACACGCTGGACGGGACGCGGGACGAGACGGGCGCCAGCCCCACCGCCTGGGGCCGCTGGACGCGCTCCTGGACCGCCGAGGAGAACCGCCACGGCGACCTGCTCAACCGCTTCCTCTTCCTGTCCGGCCGCGTCAACATGCGCCAGGTCGAGAAGACCATCCAGTACCTCATCGGATCCGGCATGGTGAGCACCCAATGGCAATCCTATGTCAATTGGCAGTGCTTGAGGTGGAAAGTGTTTGTATTTGGCGTTTCCAAGGCTCATGCAGGAGAAATAGAGGTCAATTGTGTTTTAGCAGCGGCAGAATGCTGGTTGTCTAGCACTAGTCTCTGGCAGCTGAATTTGTACATCTGGGAAAGGGTAGAGCGCGCACTCTGTGTGGAACATCAGGACATGCCCGGAAGCCTGGGTTTGTTGTATTTCTTTGCATGCTGTCATAATTGCTGAAGTCTGTGCTACGCAATGAAGGGCCGTTCGTCAATAGTAACTATTGTTGGGCAGGTATGGTGTCCATCTACACGTTGTATTGACAGGCCTCTGTTGCTTTGCTGTTGCAGGATCCAAAAACAGAGAATAACCCGTACCTGGGCTTCACTTACACCGCTTTCCAGGAGCGGGCAACCTTCATATCCCACGGCAATACTGCGAGGCATGCGAAGCAGTTTGGGAACAATCAGCTCGCCACCATCTGCGGCACCATTGCAGCTGATGAACGCCGACACGAACTTGCGTACACCAAAATTGTGGAGAAGCTCTTTGAGCTAGATCCCAATGGCGCCATGCAGGCATTTGCTGACATGATGCGCAAGCAGATTGTCATGCCTGCCCACCTTGTGTACGACGGCGAAAATGAGGATCTCTTCAAGGACTTCTCACAGGTTGCCCAGAGGACAGGCGTCTACACCGCCAAGGTAAGACCAGATTTGTCATTGGAAGATGGCTTGTTGCATTTGTTGTAATGACGTGGTCCTCTTCTCAGAGTATCGATACTTGTAAAACGTCCATGTCGTCAGCTCAAGTAGATGCAATCCTTCACAAACGTGTCAGAAGAATATCGGGCTGCTGATTGTGATTGAACATGTTGTCATCTTTAAAGCCTGCTGGCGTGCCTTACGTGCAGGACTATGCTGAAATCATGGAGCATCTTGTGAAAAGGTGGAATGTTGAGAAGACTGAGGGGCTATCTGCCTCTGGGCGAGAAGCCCAGGAGTATGTATGCAAGCTGCCACCCCGTATCAAGAAGCTGGCAGAGCGTGAGGCAGACAAGAAATCAAAGCGGGAGCCACCAACCAAGGCATTCAGCTGGATTTTCAATAGGGAGGTGAAATTGTGGTAAGGCTGAGCAGCATGGGGCTCGTTCATGCACTTCTACACGCTCGTACAGAGGATGGACTGCGTGAAGAGTGCGACCAGATGGATTATGGCAGCACTTCATACATGGTCACTGCAGTGAGAGGTAGTTAAAGGAGGCATGCAGAAGCTGCCATATTGTTGCGCGTTTGTGTAGTGTGTCATTTGATATGGAAAGCAGCTCAGACTCTACACCAGCTGCTAGATGCTGCAGCTATTGCTGTTGCAGGGCAAGCTTGTCCACAGTGTGAACATTCCTAGTTCATACCACTCAAACATAGTCTGCTACAGTGTATGCACACCTTGCCTGTGTTGAGTCTTTGACAGCAGTATTTACGAAGCTGTATAAATTTCGAGCTGTGGACCTGGAAATTTGTCAACTAACTTGGAGTATGTGCATTGCACCATTGGCAAAATGGATGAGCACTGGGCAGTCTTGCTGCTGGATATGGGCTGTGCAAAGCAGATGGTCGTCCTCTGAGTCTGGCTTTGCTCCTTTGATGAAGGTCAAGCATTGCGTGGACTACTTGGTTCTTGGGCATGTCTATGAAAGCCCTTGATTGGCCACCATGACTATCATTCATGGCCGATGTGATTGGGTTCATGGATGCTGGATCTTCAACCCTGACCATTGCAGAGGCACACTCTTGACTGTGTCTCTCTTTGTTAAGCTTTTGCCATTGCGCTTATTTCACAGAAAGCTTAGAGAGAGAGTTTGTGAGGTGCTTGTGTATAATAAGCCTAGCACCTTCAAAGTCAGGTGCTTCACTGATGCTGAGATAATGAAGGTGGCGCATACATCGCATTCAAAACTGAAAGTCCTGCAGAGATGCAGATCCCCAAGTGCATAAGATTGGGTTGCAGAAGTTTCCGACTTGTGAAGGTGGTCTAAATCAGGGTGCAATATGACAGGTGCGTGCTCTTCTTCACCCTTGACATATTTCCATTGCATGAACAGCTCTTTACGCTAAATTGAACTATAACGTCTGTCAAATGACGGCTTGACAGAAGCTTGTAGAGCCCAGGCACCTCAATAGGCGGCCCAAAAAATTGGTCTGCTTCCTCGAGCCAAGGAAGGCGCAATCCACAGGCATAGCGTGAGACAGCATGGAGCTGGCAGGACGACAACTAAAGGAAAGCCCTGGTGAGCGATCGTCAGTAGTAGGCCACGAGTGCTATATTTTTAGCTGTGTATGACTGCTGTTATCGCATTGAGACTGCAGACCATCAATGGTGAAGTGTCATGAAATGGTGACGTGTGGTGACGTGTTTGACAGAGAGCTTCGATAAGCCATTATCCTTCTTAGGATATATATCTGGAGCCTGGAAGGCTGGAAACAATAGGAAGTGGCTAGAAAGCCTATCTAAGAAGATTCCTGTATAAGGAATCTTCTATCCAAGAAAACTTCGTGTGTTTGAAACAAACGAAGGCCAAAAGGATGGTGTGAGACAGTTGGAGGGAGGGGGTCGAGTGCCTTCGCCAAGCTCGGTTGCCTACGAAATTACTTGCTGTGTCACCCTTTTGGCCCCTATCAAGAATTGATAGACAAGGTCCATTCGTTGTGGGCTGGCCTCTCACAGCCCTTGCCTCCGTTGGAAGAGCCACTTCTTCTCTCAGCCATCGCCTAACCATGGGACTCTTCACCCTACATCCTAAACCCTGACTCCTAAACCCGGCTCCTCTGCCTCGGCCTCCGCGGCGCCGACCGCAGCCAGGGGCGTCGGCGCCATGGCCGCCGCCACGGCTCCGCAGGTGCTTCCCAGTCGTCTACCCGCAACCCAGCTGGGCTTTGCTTGCGGGCGTGCTGCGCCGCTCTCAGTCCCGAGAGTCGCCCGGCCACTGTCGACCAGATGGGCTGCGCAGCCTTCTGCTGCCCCCGGCGGTCGCTCTCCGCACTGCGCCAGCGGTCGCCACTGGGCTTGCGCGCTTTCTGTCAATTCGGTCAAAGCCGTTGTCTTGTCGCGGTCCTCCGCAGGCCACCTCTGCCGCCATAGCCATTCATTGAGAGCCCATCAGCAAACGGTCTTCGTCGAGCCCGTCATCGCCGCCACCCTGTGGGTCCTGATCAATGCCTCTGGAGCGCGGGGGCCCTTCAGCCAGCTGTATGGCCAAGCTTCCAGAGCTCCTGCAGCACATAGCACATATCGAGGGTGACTCCTAGAAGGGGATGACAGCCCAACTCTTGAGAACCGACCCCAAAGGCTCAGCCCTTCTGGCGTGTCCTCGGCAGGTTTTCCCGGTGCCGATTCGCTCTTATGACGTGCACATCTACTTTCTCCAGCACAACGCCCGTCAGACGTCCTTCGCACGAAGCCTTCGCGAGGAGGTCCTCAAGACCTTCCCAGACCTGAAGGCGAGCACCTTGCACCACTGCCACAGCCCCCTTTTCGCTTCTGAGAATGTTGTATGGTCACCACACCGCTCTATCGTCTCACCTGCTCATCTCTATGACGGTGACGACCACTACACAGTAGCATCTGCAGTTGATGTTGATAGTCCTCACGCCTGGAACACTGCTCTCGGCCTGGGACGTATGTCACTTTGTCAGCAGAGTTGAAGTGTACAGATTGTCCACTGGTGACCTGCGTCATAGTGTCCAGCAGGTGTACGCTTTTCACGAGAAGCCCATTGGACCCCACCCAGTTGGCATGTTTGAGGTGGATATTCACTCACCGCAGCAGTTCTCAGCTTTCGTCCCGTGGCTCACACTGCGCCGTGGAGACCTCTCTGCGCTTGTACATCCAAATACTGGCAGAGCTTTTGAGGACCACACCAAGCACGCCTTGTGGCTTGGGGACAAGTTGGTCCTTGACATAGACATCCTAAAGCACGAAGATGAAAAGCAGGGAGTTGCCCACGCTCAGTGAGCCTCTTTCCAACACCACAAGCCATTGCTTTCAATGGTCGTCCAATCACTCTGCAAATATGAGAATTTGGCTAATGCAATTTTGACTACTGTGTGTCATGGTATTTTTAAGCAACAAGAACGGGAAAGCCTTGCAGAGTCCTAGTAGCTGAGACATTAGAGCTTGTGGAGCTGGACCAAATCGTATCATGAGCTGGCATTACTAAGAGCATGTCCATTGGAGCTTGTGGAGCTGGACCAAATTGTATCATGAGCTGGCATTATTACTAAGAGCATGTCACATCGCTTGGCCTGCACTGATTAGACAGTGACAGACAGAACTGCATCTAAAGCATCCGCGAGTTGCTCGTTCATCATGTGGAATCATATACTCTCACATTGATAATTCCTTAATACTTGACTTGCAACAAGCCATTGACCCGTTACACACACGAGATATACTGAAGGATATTAGAGGTAGGTGCACGGCAAATATGTGCAGCTTGGAAGCAGCAAGAGCGCTCCTGTGTTCTGCACAGGTGCCATGGTGTACACGTCTTTGCAAGGCGGCATCGGTGCTCGATTGGAGCACCTTGCACAGTTCATGTGGAGATAGCCTGCAGAAATTCTTGCAGTGTTCTCTCATATGCCCGGCAATCTGAATGACCTGATATGAGTAGCTAGAAGAGATAGGTACTTCTATCAGCTTGAAATGTAGCGGAGCTGCTCCTGATGGCACTGTAGCTGGTGCCATGCGATCAAGCTCCGCTCTCGATCAAATGTGATCAGCTGGTTCCTCATCCAAGTATCGCCCAGAAGGAAAAGGTTGCTAGGGTAGCTGCAAATTGGACGAGGCAGTGAAGACGTGAGACAGCATATAGTGTACTTATCTGTGGATTACTCTGGTCATATTCATTTTTCTGGTTGAGCACGTATCGTCTGACAGCTGTGACGAAATTTGTAGTTGACGATCTTTGATGAGCCGGACTTATCGGCACAGGACAACTTGAATTGCGCATTTCCAACATATCTTTGCTAGTGCTTAGGAGCTCATTGCAATGCTCATGCATGCATGAATGTCACATGCATGAGCAGCCATTGCATGTCAGTCATCCTCGGACCTCGATACAACTGACACAGCCCTCTTACTTCGACTTGCGCTCAGCAATCTAAAGTGTGTCCCAGTACTTGGTCAAATGCAAGAGCAAGGGCATTACCTGTTGGCAACCACTGTACAAGCTTGGGTGTTCTCTGGGTTTCTGCAAACATTAGGCCAAGTCGCCGTGGTCAGTAAGTATGCAATGTACCTCAGACATTAAGTACTGTGAGGCACCTGTTCATATTTAATAACAGGTCTATTCTGAAATGTCTTCTAAGGACTGCTGCCTCTGCTACAAGCGGCTGCTGTGCACCAGTGACAATGATTGGGAAGCAGATGCAAGATAAACATACACGTAGAGATAAGTCGAAGGATGAATTCTCATGAGACCCCCCCCTCGGAAGTGCAAGTGGATGTCCGGAAATATGTCGTCAAGCTGTCAATGCAACAACGCCAAAATGGCACGAACTTGCTGAAGCCAAGGAGCAAGACGTTTTAACAGGGAGCACTGACCTTAGTCACAGAGCAGCTACGGTCGAGTGAGAGACGAGGAAAGGATAACAAGCACAACAATGAGGACGCTGTCTTCAGTACAAGCTAAGTGATTTCTAAACGTCCCACACGAAGAAGCAGTTCTCTGATTAGCACCAAACCTGCAGGTCTGGTGTGATGGCGTAGCAGTGGAAGCAGAGGTAGGAGGTGCAGGTCTGGCTGGGGTCACTGAGGAGCTTAAGCCCCTGGATGGACTGCTGCATGGTCAGGACCATCTGCGTGTAGAGAGCATCTGATAAAGCAAGCACAATCGCAGGGTGAGCTTCACTAAAGTGCTAAATGAAGGAAGACGAGCATATTGCTGCTTGCTAAGAGGACCTTCAGGCCATCAATGTGATCACACTGTGATAGAGCTATTTATGGTGATCATAACCTGTTGACAGCTTCTGGCTATGTATTCTACCTGGCAAAGCAGTAAACGTCGTGCCACTGTCAAAGATGACGTTTATCGGTTGGCCGCCATTGGGCAGCGCTACAGCAGTCCCATTGACATCCAGCAGCCGCAGCTCTGCCACGTAGAAGCTGGCCGGGTAGCCGCTCTCCTGTGCTGTCAGCAGGGGTGTGAAATGGGTGTTCCTGCATAAGAATTGAGGATGCCATCAGTTCCCGTCTTGCCATCCTCTCACAGTGCAGAGAAAGTCCAGCTCAGCTGATCAAAGCGCCGGCGTGACAAGCTGGATATTGCAGGTATCAACCCCAGATTCTTGTCCTTGTATGATACAGATCAGAAGGGATGGCTGAGTGGCTGAAAGCATTGGTTTGCTACACCCACACACAACTTCTTCTTGTGTTATCGGATTAGAACTCACTTTCGATAGAAGACATCGCCAAAGATGAGCAGGCCGCCACCTTCGTCACCACCCAGGCATGTCGAGAGAACGTCTCGCAAGCCCTTTTCTCCAATCTGAGCATGAAAGGCAAGCATTACGAGCATGACATTTGCAAACCTGCTTGAGCTCGTACTGAATGCGCACGCAAATGTACCAGCTGAATGCTGCACAAGGACTTTGCTATAGCCAACTTCTGTGAGCTGCATTCCTTGTCACCAGGTGCAAATATAATCTGAAGACCTGCTGCGCCATGAGTGTTGGAAAAGAGTTGCTCCCCCTGCCGAGGCCCATGAGGCCGTCAACATTAAGCGTCGAGTTCAGGTTGCCTGTCTGCGATGCCAGAATTAAGATCAGGAGTATACATCCATGTGAGCTAGACAAGTTCTTGACGCCACTGATGCACAAATGAGGGACTACAAGGAGGTGGACTAGTGGCAGAAACAGGTGACAATGCATAACCTCTGCATGTTGGATCCACTGCCAACAACGTAGAAACGCACACATGATGTAAGAACCGTCCATCTTGGTATGAAAGTCATGGGGTCCAGCAGTGTAGCTCAGGAGACCAGCTACTACAGATGTTAACTGCGAATGCTAGCTACTAACAGACGAGGAGGGGAAAAGGGTGTCACTACCTGCTCCTGGCCGCAGCCAACTGGCATGGTGACCCTTAGGCTCGCATGACTTGGCCCCAGGCTGACAACGTCTGACATCAGGTAACCTGCACCACAGTGGAGTGCATGCAGTGAGCCATGACATGAACTCGTGTGCAACATCCACAGGACACGTATTTCAGCAACACCTATCATGCTGCCTGATACCACAGTGATGACATGAAAGTAGACGTGCAATGCATGCCATCATCCTTCCAAAGAGCAGTCTTATATACTGATCACAAGGAGGACGGACCGTTTGTGGTGGACCCGTCGCCATAAGTGTAGGAATAGTTGCAGGTGTCCCCCTGCTGGCAGGTGGGTGAGTCAGCTGGCCTCACAAGGCCGCAAGCATTGCTCTGCCACATCAATGTCAGCAAGTAAGGGGGCAAAGTGTCATTTCCCAAATTGTGTGTATGGTAGAAGGTAGAAGTATTGGGTTGAGGAGCAGCAACGCACGTATTCAAGGGGCGCCATCAAGCTGGCTGGCAGAGCTGCAAGTAGATGAACATCGGCCTTCATATTTCTCATTGTGGTCTCTAGTCGTCAAGGTAGCACGCACCATGCAGGGGTAATGGCTGTTGGTGGTGGAGGCGTCCGGGTCAAAGGGAGCCCGGTATGGCGCAAGCGCGTCCGTCTGCACGCAGTGCGTGCATGGTCGACACTTGACCCACAGCAGGTCACTCCCAGTGTCAACGTCAACATTGAATACCTGCAATGCTTGCATGCCCAAGAAGGCAGAAAGATGGAACCGGTTTAGTTGAAAGAGCTGGACATTCCACTCTTGTGAGTTGTCATGCAATGCAGGTTATCTCAACGAAGCGTGAGATCATCAGGAGCAAAGCAGCAGGTGCTATGCCTCATGAAGCAAAGCAGCAACAGTTTGGCAGCTGATAGCAAACAGGTGCATAAGTCAGCAAAATCAACAGTGCTGAAGCTGGCTACAACTGCAAGTGGCCCTTGTGCTCAACGAGGAGAGATGCATGCGCACCTGACCGGGCGTGCCGACGGTAATCTGCGTGAAGTAGAAGGTTGCGCCAAATGTTGAGCCGCCCAGAGAGTATGCTTGATTGACTGGTGGGCCAGCAGCAGCCGGTGCAGGGGCGCCAGGAAGCAGGGATGCAGCCGGTGCGGCAGCAACTGCGGGCAGGCGAAGGCCCTTGCCATGCACGGCTGCCAGGCGTCGGCGGTCATGATAGTGGAGCAGCCCAAGGTACTCGCGCGTGCCCAGCGCAGAATGCGAGGAGCCACTGTGCCGGAGCTTGTGCCACAGCGGCAGCACAATGGCACTGGCCCCCATCCTGCGGAAGGCACATCAAGACCAACTTTATCAATGATACTGACTCAATGACAATCCCGTATGTTGCTTGTCCCTGATACTGTAAGTCACACTAATTATATACTAAAATGGAATCAACTTCAGAGTCAAATGATGAGTGACAGAAATCAGAAGCTGCATCTACAGACAGCGAGCTCAACTGCTGATCAGAATCTTGTTTGCTATTACTTCGACCAGTTCACCTGAGAGCAGGTGAGGGCTCTGGCACAGCCCTTGTGAGAAGCTCTTTGGGCTCGTCGCCGGTCCCTGAGCCAGTGGCTGTGAGAATTCGACGACTTGTATAATGCGGCTGCTCTCGTGGGATTGGCGGTAGTTTTGATCGAATGGAGGCCATGCTGGTACGGAGCGCAGCGGCCCGTGCCGTCGTGGACAGCCGCCGCGCAAATTGCACCTGCCGAGGCCGGGGCTGCCGGAGCCAGGTGCGCCGGGACCCAAACTTGGAGCGGAAGGGGAAACGCGCCATGGCCGCCATCTCAGTGCGCAGGACGCGCGCAGAGAGGCCCACGCTGATGACGGCACGGCGCCGGTCCGCCGGTGGCGAGGGCTGCTGCAGCAGCTTTGGCAGCGTTTTCGATAGCGGCGGCGCAGCAGCATGCGCTTGGTCGGCCCTGGCAGCGGCGGCACGGCCCTCAGCATTTTTCAGTTCACGGCAAGCGCGGCTTTTGGCTTCAGCCCCGGCGCAGCGTAGCGCCGTGCCGCGAGTGGGCCTCCTCCGCCGCCTCCTCTGCGCGGCCGTCGCTGCTGCCACAGCCAGGCGCCGCCGGCCCGTCGCCCGCACGGCTGCCCTCGTGCGAGCGGCGGCCCTGGAGAGCTGTCCCTTGGCCACTGCAGCCACCGCCGGCGTGAGGGAGGCTGCGTCGCCGAGGCAGCCAGCAGGAGCGCCACCGAGAGCGGCGCGGCAGTTCCCGAAGGCCACAGCCGTGGCGGAGGCCAGGACCTCGTCGATGGCGCCACCGAGCGCCAGGCCTTCGTCTCGGGCGATGCGGAGGCTGCCGCCAGGGACTTCACTGCCGCCGCCGTTTCTCAATGGAGCGAGGCGCGAGGACGATGCCACCAGGGCTGGTCGCAGGAGCCTGGGCCGGCGGGCTCCGCTGACGGCCGCGCAGGCGGCGAGCAGGAGGAAGGCCGAGAGCAGGGCCTTCCTAGTGAAGCCGGCCATGCCCTGGTCGTGCGGCAGCGAGCCGAGAGGCCACATTAGTAAGGCACTGCCTGCGACGACGATGATGTCGACAGCCAGTCAGTGCAATTGCCGTCCACGAGGTTGGTCATGGCAGTGCGGGGCCGTGGAGGCGCGCAGCACTTGCTGCAAGCGAGCTTCGATCAGCAGCTCCCGACGGCCACGGCGCAAGGCAGAGGGGGAGAACCTGTGGTCAGCGCGGGCAGCGCAGCAGCCGGAGCCGGCGCGCACGGCGGCCCGCCGTCAGACTCTCACGTGCCGCATTAGCGAAAGGGCCGGCAGATGGTGGCGCCGACCGGCGTTCCGAGCTCGGGCCGGCGGGCAAGCGCGCGGGCGGGCGCCGAGGCGGCGGGGAGCGGCGGCGAGAGCGG
>WELB01000063.1:603000-613833 GCA_009602725.1 Spirogloea muscicola
CGGCAAGGCTTCGGCAGCGGCGGCGGCGGTGGCGGCTGAGGGACGTGCCACCGCCCCACCGCTGGCAACGATGGCGGCAGCCGGGGCCGGCGGAGCGGCGGCGGGCGCCGCCAGGGGCAAGGTGATCGTCATCTCGGGGCCGACGGCGTCCGGCAAGACGGCGCTCGGCCTCGCGCTGGCCGGCCTCCTCGGCGGCGAGATCGTGAGCGCCGACTCCGTGCAGGCAGGCTGCGCCGCCCTCGGCACCCCCCTCCCTACTCTCTCTCCCACCTCCGTCCGCATTCGATGATATCTACAGCTGTAGTACCACGGATCCAAAAAGTAATTACTACCACAACCAGTACCATAGCAGACTCTGCAGCTGCGACAGTTGACACGAAGAGAGCAGATAACTGCCAGTCAATCTCAAGGTCCAGCTCTCTGCGGCACCTTTCTCCCGCTGGCCCTGCCTCTGGTTGCGTCCGGCTCCATGAATCCAAGCCTATGCTGCCTGCTCGGGCAGCCTGGAGATGCGGATAGAGAGCTGGGGTATCTAGACAGCCAGCCAGCCGGCCCTCTTTTGAGCGCGGCAGATGTTCCCTTGGACTCCAAGCACCTGAAGTTGGTCACTTTGTTGAGAGGGCCCCTCTGTATACTCTCACACATGGCTCCTCGTTGATGGTTGGAACGGTCTGTTCATCCGCTCACACATCGATCCGTGTCATCTGGTCATCACAAGCTTCTCCACAGTCCACAGTCCTTGGCGCATGGGGGTAGCGCTTAGCTCAGATGCCGTGCTTGACAGGCCAGGCAGCTGTCCTTAACAGTGTGGATGACAAGCACACGTGTCCGAAGAAGCCAGTGTCTTGGATTCCTCAAACCTGGTTGGCGTATACACATGATGTGATTACGGCGTCCATTCATACCCCTCGTTATCTCTGCAGGTTAACCGCGGGATGGACGTTGGAAGTGCAAAGACACCACCTGCAGATCGTCAAGTACAGATCTCCGCGACTGGCGCTCCTCTCTGGAATATGTCAGTGGCCAAGTTGACTACGATGAAGTGTCTCGCCGGTCTTGCTGAGTGCACTCTTGACAATCTTGGGTTTGCATCGGCTTTCATGGCAGGGAGTTCCGCACCATATGCTGGACATCATGGATCCAACGGAGGGTATGTTGGTTGTACTAACAGTATGAAAGTCATCACAACACCTGAACCTTCTCATTACTGCTCAGACTTGCGGGCACAATGTCTGCCGCAGCGTACACATAGGAACTATACCTGGACTTTTCTGCTCAAGTCAAATTGCTGGAGCTGTACGTCTTCATTGTTGCCCTACAATTTTGTCTACTAGGAAAAGGCAGGGGGCCTCAATCACAGCACATGCATTCAGTGCTGCATAATCACGAACTCACACCACCTGGGAGCTGGACTGCATGCTCCTGTCTCCAGAGTGCACGGCTGGTGATTTCTACGAGGCAGCAAGGGCAGCTACTGCTGATGTCCTTTCTCGAGGGAGAGTGCCAATTGTAGTGGGTGGTACTGGCATGTACTTGCGCTGGTAAATCAGGACCCCTAGCATTATCACTGAGTGAAGTCATGTGTTTGCTTGTTATGACACTTAGCAGTGTACTTCTGTACATTTGTTATATCTACTTGCACTTAGTACTGAATGTATTTCAACACACTGTCACGTTTTAAAGAGGCGATCACAGGCGGCCTGGACTTAATGAAACCGCTTCCTCTTTGCTCACACAAGCAGTCACTTTGCTGACATGCTGGTCAGCTGTGACCACCAGGTGTGATGAAGCCCTGACGGTGCCGTGCTCCTGTTGTGTTTGAAGTTGGGCAGGTTCTTATACGGCAAGCCGCAGACGCCGAGGTCCACGCCGGAGATTGGTGCCCGTGTGGCGACCCTGGTGCCGGCCAGCTTTGAGGAGGAGTCTGCCAGCATCGATGGAAATGAGGACCATGGATGGACGAGAGCTGTCAGGATCTTGTCCGAAGCAGGTGATCCTGTGACGGCGGCACAGCTGAAGCGAAACGACTGGTACCGCCTCCGACGAGCCCTGGAGATTGTGCTGGTAATCCCTTTCTCTATGCCCATACACACAGTATGCTGTAACAAGAGGACTGCTATTTACTGATGGACGTATGACACGATCCAAGAATGCTAACTCCTACACAATTACGTACTTGAGGTCCTGTGAAGGTTTCAGTCTGCACAAATTGTTTATATTATTGCGTATTGAGGAAGCAAATGCAGTAGAGTCACCTGAATCTTCCCCTTCTTGGCTCGCGTGTGGTGTAGGCCTCAGGGAGGCCCAGAACCGACTTCCCCTGCCCTCATGAAGCTGCTCCAAGTGAAAACCTCGGCATCTCACCAGGAAGAGTTGACAATTGCACAGACCATTCGCAAGTCAGACATCTAGACTATGACTTCTGCTGCTACTTCCTCTCCCCTTCCCGGCTTGACTTGTACAAGCGGATTGACCGGAGGTGCGAAGAGATGCTCGCAGGTGTTCATCGTTGATCCCAATTTAGCACAAATTCTACTTGCCTCATCAATTTCAGTTTTCAGTTTTCAGTTTCAATTTCATATCTTCTGCAGAAGCACTGGCTGCTTCCTACGCTGCTTGCATTGAGGTCGTCTTGTTGGACATACAAGCAATAGGTGCATTTGCGAGTAGAGTCTGCAGTCTATTGCCACGACGTGACCATACTGTTCCTTATTATAAGTGGTTGGCGGTGGATGGGATGCTTCTCTGTGTACTAACAGGTGGCTTGCTGAGAGAGGCAGCGTGGCTGCTTGACAATGGCATTCTCCCTGACTCCAACTCGCCTTCGCGAGCCATTGGGTACCGCCAGGCGAGCATCTTAATCAAGTCCTATGCATCTAGGTAGCGTTACACCTGAGGATGCTTATGCAGGCCCAAGACTTGTAGAGGTGCATTCATCTTTGACACAGCTTCAATTGCAGTTCATTTCTCTTTCTCAAGACGTTGCTGGGGGGTCGTCATGCAGCATGTGCTGAGGGTTCGACCATGCAGTGCAGGCCATGGACTTCCTCCAGCAGCGACGAGAAAGCTCCAGCAGTACTTCCGAGCAGGAAATCCTCTTCTTTCTGCAGACCTTCCAGCAGGCCTCAAGGTGGGCTTTGTGCAACGAAGCTCTTCCTACCATCTGCAAGCCAGATGCATCTTGGCACTATCTACGACTAACAGCGTTGCAGCTGACCTTCTTCAGGAACTTTGCTAGGAGGCAAATCACTTGGTTCCGAGGGGAGCCACTGTTTTGTTGGATAGACCCCTCTGAAGTATTGTGCCTCGCTCCTTGTCAGACCCTCCACATCAGCAACATGTCAAGGCCTAAAGCTTTGCTTGTATTGTCAGCACTACGGCAAGAAGCTGCGATTTGCTCAACTGTACAACTTCTATGCTAGCTGCAGCAAAACCATTGTAGTATTCACGTGCTCACAGGAGAACGTCGAAACACAAATAGCGGCTGCATTCCACGAACCGGCAGCAGAGGAGCAGATGGGCAGGGCTTCCCTGGCTGTGAAAGAGCGAACCTACGAAGAAGGGAAGAAGATGAAATTCTACCGCACATCTCTCACGTGAGTACATTCGGAATCTGTATTGTCGTCTACTTGAATGATGGGTTCAAATTTGGCCAATGATGTTGCTGCCTAACGTTGTTGCCACTCGATCGTACTGCACAGGCTGTTTACGCAGGAAGAGGAGAGGTCAAGATTACGAGCCTGGTTAGACAGCACCCAGAGGAGCTCCGCAAGAAACACAGCTTCACCTGTATCAGTATCTCGAGATTGCGGTGCTCTACCATAGTTGTGCATTAGACTGCTGTCAGATTTAAGCTAAACAGCAGCCTACGACGTATATAAGAAGCTTCTGACACGTGCAGCTGTGGGTCAAGCACAAGGGTATGCCGTCCACTTCCTGATAACCAGTTGACGGAAGTCAGGCAGGCAATGAAATATGATGACAGCAGTGCACAATATGCGCAGCCTGACTTGGTCGAGTAACTGAGGGCTCGACAACGAGAAAGTCGTGTGTCATGGAGATTGTGCACTGTCTTGGCTTTGCGTTCACTTGATGTTCCTTATCAACTCTGCATGCCAGCTGCAATCATGGCAGTGCACTACCTCGCAGTGTACCAGACCAGAGCTCTTCAATACTGGTGTTAGTGATGTGACCATGTCTCATTGAATCGTGAGGCACATGATGTACATGCTCTGGCAGCACTCTTGCCAAAAATCTTCCTAAAAGCTCACAGGACAGCAGTGAGCTGACTCAAAGGGTGAAGCACAAGCTTAGAACGTATGCTCCGCGCCAGAGTGAGGCTGGCCTGCCGCAGCTGACGGCACCGCCTGGGATTTTGCCAAGTCGCCGGCCTGTTCGGCGTTCGTCTGCCCACCACTGGGCTCTTTGCAGCGTGCTTCATCTGCTCTACAGTCTTTGCTGGCCGCCACCATCTCGTCGATCTTGCGAAACTGCCATGGCCATCGCGTGTTGTACAAGAATTGCCGCAAGTCGAAGCGGTTATCGTCGACGGAGTAGTTCTGTAAACACGCAGCAGGTGACCGTGAGAACAGCAAAGAAGCAGATCGACGGCAAGCCGTCGACAGCTTTGGGATTTAAATTTAGTAAAATGACCAAGTCTAGCAAGCTCTTAAGCCAATGTGGATCCTGGCCCCCATGTGCGTGTACATGCATCTCCTCTGGGATACTTTAGGAATGTGGCAAGATGTTCACGAAGAACAGTAGTCAGTGGGCAAAAGTGCCTCCTTGTCACATCGATCGAGAGTTGGATGGCATACCCATAGCAGCACTTGAAACATAAGGAGATGCTGAATATCTACAAAATGTGTACCTCAGCATGATAGGCTGGAGTTATAGTGGTCATCTTGTGGCGGTTCACAGAGTAATAGTAGAAGAAGTCTTTGACCTTCTGTGCCACTTCCGCAGGCGCCAGTCTTCCGTGCCAGCGATGGCACAAGTGCTGGTAACGAAGAAAGTATCAGATTGTCAGCTTTCTCTTGTTGCTAACTTCCTGCTAATGAATTGGTGGTAAACACTCCAGCCGCTAGCATGTCTAAGGAGGAAACTCTTCTACATTACAATGAACGACTCGCTTGTCATGTCAACAAGATGGGCACCTGGAACATGGAAACGGGGCCGCAGCGAAAGATCTTTCTGAGGCGGCCGTACATAGACAATTCTTTATAGGTCATACCCATGTCAATCTCGTCACTCTGCCGTAGCGCAACAATGCGATGTTAAACTCATTGTCAAGTGCTTACAATGACAATTGCTTGTGATTGATAGATTAGGCAATTTCTTACCTGGTGAACAACCACATACACCTGCTAGACAGCAACAACCCAGCCTATCAGACATGTGGTTACACTGATTGAGGGTGCCACCTGCACATATGTTTCTGAAGTCGGCTCCAATTCGGCTGTTGGAGCAGCAGCTTCAACCTCCGTGAGTGCAGGGTAGCCCAGGTTCTCGCCGCCCCACTTCAAGAATGCCTTCAAGTCATGCTTGCTGATCCCTCCGATCGGGTTGATGTCAGCAGAGCTGCAGTCATACTGAGATGCCGGAGTCAAAGGTGCTGCATCAGCAAACTACTTCAAACCCTGTTGGGTTCATTGATTTAGACTGCAGATGCCTTACCTTTCCCTCCAATCACTGCCATGGATCACAGTAGCACAGGATGATGAATGCAGCGGTTTTTATTGTCAATGATAGCACAAATCTGAGCTTTACAGCAGATAACAGGAGCGCTATTATGTTCAATGTGGCAGGTCTCTTCCTTGGGCTTGACATGCAACAGGGGATGCCCAAATGGCAAGTCTGCTACAAGCTGACCTTGGTAAGGTATCCTCGGAGGCCTTCGTCAACATTTGCGCTGCCAAGGACAAGCAAATAGCCTGACTTGCCTCTTATCCAAGGCAGTAACTGGGCCATCAAGTAAGCAATGACCATCCGCAGCCTTGCTTGGATGTTCTGGAGTGCCAGGTTCTCTGTCTGGGAACCTCCATGCACCTGCTCACTCAATCAATCCACTCAAAAGCCCGTCCACACATGCATTATGCTCTGCTTATCACTAGTCTAACTCTTAACACAACCTTGCAAAACCAATCAAGCAGTGCACAAGTGAAGATGGAAAGGAGGAACACCAAAGCTCAACGGTGGAGCTCACTTTGTACTTGGGTCGCTTGCCGGTTACTGCTTCAAAGAGGCTGACTACGGCAGACACAACAGTGTCAATCTTGAAACCCATGTGCGATGCTCCAATCTGCTCCGCTAGGTCAGCAGCCCGCTTCTGTGTGGCAGCTGAGCTGACAGAACCCACAGAGGGTTAGTCAATCTTACACTCTTGCTCTTTCCTTCTACACCTTCATGAATCCTCTTCGTCTTTACCTAGCTAAGTGGGAGAGTGTGTGTAAGGTCCAAGAATGTAGGTTGATCCTCTGTGGTATGCCAACATAATGCAATGACCAACTTGCCCATGTTTCTGCAGAAGTTGAGCGTGCTCCTCTTCTGATGTCTTGAAGAGGATGGAACGGCAAACCTGTTCTCTGTTCCCAAGTAGACAGTGTGCAGGACACGGTTTGCAAAGTTCTTGGCATCCATAGGAAGCTGCCCATCCTCATAACCTCCTATGCGAGTTGCCTCTTTACAGACCTGCTCGTTGCCTTCGCTAATAGCTGCAAAACGCATGTCAAAGAATTGCGAACGTCACACAATGGAGGCAATTTGAGCAGCATGACAAGTAGCCTCATCGTTGTGGCCTTGCAGGTGTTTCAACAGCAACTTGAGTAGCAAAATAGCTACATACTCTGGCCTTGCAAGTGTTTGGCGACTTCGAATCAGCACCTGCACTTAATCGAACTGCCAGTTTGAGCTGGAGAAAGTATGTGCTGCTTACCTTTGACGACAAGTTGACACATGCATCCAACGATGGCAGCGACAGCAGAGCTATCTGCACCACCAGAGAGCGGTAGCAGAAACCCTGCAGCGCCGCTTCGGCAGAGGTAGTCCCAAAGCCAGCAGGCAGGGCCCAGGGCGATCTCCTCTTGTGGACTGTGGTACCGTGGCTGCAAATTGAGCATCTTGGAATTTCAGGTCTGCATAAATATAGTGGTGGTCTTACTCGGCAGAGAGCAGTGAGCTATGCATGTCTGCAAGCCTAGAAATTGACAGTCAAACTGCTGTACCGGGATGGGGTTGGTAGGAAATTCATAAAGACCGTCTGTCACACGCGACAGCCTAAATTCAACTTTGATAGTCGGAATGCGCTCCACCCGGCTGGCTTGCTCCCTCATACTGCTTAGGGCACCTCGGTAGCTCGCCACCTGGAAGTCAATTTTTCGGACAATGAATTCTACATGCTGCATCCGTAGGTCCTCAGTCAGATTAGGACACTGCTCTAGGAGCATAATATTTTAGCTACTGGTCATTTGTCAGTAATTATTCCTGTGTTCTTTTCTTTAGTTGCTTGATGTCCAAGAGCTCCCATGCCATATGTGAAGGAGGACAAGGAAGAGAAAGCCATGCACCGAGAGAGCGGCAGGCATGGTCAGATCAGCACGCTTACTGTGTCCAGATCAACTGCCGCAACAACCATCTCTATGTCTTTGAGAGAAAACTGGCTCCCCTGTGCCACGACATCTCCGTTCACCACGATGGTGGCACATCCATCTGCCGCAAGGTTACACATTGTTGCAGTCAGTTGCTGCATCAGATATCTGCTGGAATCTATGGAGCATGAGTTTGTTGCAAAGAGCCACAGCTTGTCTTTCGATAACATCTGCAGCAGGCCCTGTCCTGAGACTTGTTGCATGTGTGCTCTGTCAGCAAAGTGCAGCTATGTACAGGTGCGAGACACAGATCTTGAGGATTCCAAACAAGACGTCTGCCTCTCTTTGAGCTTCTAGGGTGAGGTCTGTGATTCAGGCCATTAGATGAGAAGCTGAGACCAACCATAATAAAGGCGGCCTCCATCGCAGCCTTGCTGGTTGGCATACATATACACGCCGCCGGCCTTGGCCATGGCATTCTTTATCAGCTCCAGACGCGTGTCGAGCTTGCGCAGCTGGTGGTGGCTCCCGCTGCCGTTGGTGATGATCTCCACGCCGTTGAGCGCGAGAGCGACATGCGGCGACGCCGGCGTGAAGAGCTCCTCGCACGTCTCGGCAGCCAAGGCACTGCGGCACATGGCAGTGCAGGTCGTCTGCCTCACCTAATTAGCTCAGAGCTGCTGGACTTGGAATGGACACAGGAATTGCACGCCAATCATGCCATAAGGATAGTATATGGTCGTCAGTCCACTCACGTGTCGTTGAACTCCAAGCAGGCATCGCCGAAGGGCACCGTAGACTGGCCGGTGATGGCCACCAGGCTCGGCGGCAGGCGGAGCTCCTCAACAACGCGGGGACGCTTCCAGGTCGCGAACCAGCGCGTCTCCCGGTAGTTGCCATCGTCTGCGAGGTCCATCTTTGGTCGGAACAGCAGGAGCCGGCCATCGAGACAGAAGGCACGGCAGTTGTAGCGCACGCCGCGGTAGTCCACCGGCAGGCCGATGTCGCACACGATGCCGTGCGTGAGATCTGACTCTAGAATGCTCCCCAGGCACTCAAGCCTGCACTTGCATCAAAATGACGACTGCCTAAGCTCTGGTGACACTTGAAAGTGCATCATTCATCAATACATTCCAGATCACGGGACTCTTCCCATGAGCTGCTCTGGCTTAGCTACAGAATGCAAGAGCAGTCTCCTCGGAAGCGAGTGCGCAGGCAGCATCTTAGTGACAGCCTCCATGCACAAGACGGCGCAGAATTTAGGGACAAGAATGGCAGTGCTGGCACAGATTGTTTACGAAGCGCCAGGAGAGGCTAGTCCGCGTCACTCTCACTCGCTTATGCAGAGAAGGTTATGCAGGACTGTGCCAGGCATTGCTGCAGCCGCAGGAATGACGGTCTTGCTCACGAGTGCACACAAGTGTCCTGCTCGTGGAAATGGTCATCGCAGCCGTAGCCCGAGAGCTCCAGCTCGGGGCCGACGCGATAAGTCGCGCCAGCTTCCTTAGCGAGCCGGATGCTCTCCTTGACACGAGCGAGGTTGCCCTCAAAGTCCATCGCCCATTGATTCAGGTTGCACGTCGCAAGCTGCACAAGCCTCATCTTGGCCGCCGCTCGAAGCAGGCGCGCTGCGGCTACAGAGCGATGAGGCCTGGCTTGCCTAGCCGCGGAAGCTCAGCGGCGTATAGAAGCTGCCTGGAAGAGTAAAGAGACACTTCCAGGGGAGTAGAAAGGGAAGGGCTCGCCCATTGAGGATAGGGGCTGGAAAAGCCAGCCCAAAAAAGAATGAACAAAGGACGAGAAGGGGGCCGGGGAAGCGCTAAGAAAAACAAGCACAACAAGAAACGAAGCAGCTACGTATTAGTCAGTAACCCCTGCTAAGCAGCCTCAGGTCAGAGAAGAAGTGGCTCTCGTTTGCCCACCTTGCCCACTCCCCCGACTCGCAAGCGCAGGCGCGGTACATGGCGGCAGTTGACAAGGCGTCCTTCACGGCCACGCTGCAGCTCTTCCCTCCCACAGACGTGCGAGGCCATGCTCGGCTGCTGTCGGCCGCCTCCCCTGGCGCGGCAGCCTGGCTGTCCGCGCTCCCCCTGTACGACGCCCTCAGGATGCCGGATGAACTCTTCCGTACGGCCACCCATCGCCTGTTGGGTCTTCCCCCGCCCTGTCTGCTTGGCGTGCTGCAGTGTGAGTGTGGGGAGCGGTCGACGGACCCGGCGGAGCTAGCGGCGCATATCCTTCGCTGCGCCACTGGCGGCGAGCGCACAGCCGCTCACGACCTCCTCCGCGATGGTATGTTCGGCATCTTTCAGGAGGCCGGATACACAGTTGCGATGGAGAATACTTCTGTCATGCCCATCCTCCAGAGGGCCGACGGACTCCACACGCGCCGCGTCGACCTGGTGGCGTCCACGACGGGCGGTGGCGGGCGCATCATTGCCGATGTGGTCACCACTGATGTGGTCGACCGCTCCAACCCGGGGCTTTCTGCCTCGCGGGCTGGCCACGCTGCGGCAAAGGCCGCTCGCAGCAAGGCGGCCAAACACGCCGACCACCCGGCTGCCAACGAGTTCGTCCCCCTGGCTGTGGACGTGCATGGGGCTCTCGGATCCCACTGGCTCGACCTGTTGGCCAGGCTTGCACGGCACGCTGTGTCCCGCAGGCGCGATGAGCCGGCTGACTTCAACGCCGCTGGCTCGTGGGCTCAGGTGTATCGTATGCGCTTGTTCGTCTCCCTCCAGCGGTCCATGGCCCACGCCTTGCATCTGCGTGCTGGCCGTGCTCTCGCTGCGGCCTCCGGCTTTCGTCAGGGGAATAGTTTTCCAGCAGCTAGTCTGTCGGATGTGAGGCTCCTTACTCGTAACCACTTAGTGGTCCATCCTCCCCCGTTCTGCCAAAGCCTCTTCAGGCCCCGCAGTCGCTGCTTAGCTCGTACTTTGGCCCCTTCGAACCTTGTCAATTCTTTTCGGGCTGGCTTCTCACAGCCCTTGCCCCCATTGGGAGAGCCACTTCTTCATCTCGTGTAGTGTAGTCCTTTTCCGGCACCTTTTTCTTCGGATTTGGACATTGTCCATTCTTTTTGGGGCTGGCTTTGCTAGCCCCCCTTCTCTCAGGGCGAGCACGCTTTCCTTCTCTTCTCCCACCACCAGCCGCCTCCCTTGCCTTCCGTCTCGTAGCCTTCGACACCTCGCTGTCGCCACCACCGCTGCCGGCCATGGCCCCGGCCGTCGCCGCCGCCGCCGCCGCC
>WELB01000063.1:614719-629197 GCA_009602725.1 Spirogloea muscicola
CGCGCGCTGCACCTGCGTGCAGGCAGAGCCCTCGCTGCTGCCTCTGGCTCTGGCCAGGGGACCCGCTTCCAGGAACCCAGTCTCTCTGACCTGAGGCTGCTTAGCAGGGGTTACTGAGTGCTTCGTAGCTGCTTCGCTTCTTTTCTGTGCTTGTTGTTTTTCGTACTTCCCCTGGCCCCTTCTCGTCCTTTGTACATTCTTTTCTGGGCTGGCTTTTTCCAGCCCCTATCCTCAGAAAAGACTAAACGCCTAGAGGCTGCAGCAGATAGAAAGTAGAGGGCGATTGCTGTCATTGGCCAGCCCAAATAAAAGAATGGACAGACTTCGAAGGGGGCCAGAAAGCGCAAAAGCACACACCTATACTGAAGCTACCAGATCAACTCATACGATTCCCGAATAATACCCGTTTGATCTTCCAACTTTCTCCTGCTACGTTTACGAATGACTTTCTTTTACTCGTATGCGATTGTCCGTCTCCCTTCAGCGGTCCATGGCCCACGCCTTGCATCTGCGTGTTGGCCGTGCTCTCGCTACGGCCTCCGGCTTTCGTCAGGGGGATAGTTTTCCGGCAGCTAGTCTGTCGGGTTTGAGGCTCCTCACTCGTAACTGCTGAGTGGTCCATCCTCCCCCATTTCTGACATAGCATCTTCAGGCCCATTCGTAGCTGCTTAGCGCTTTTTAGACCCCTCCATCATTTGGCCCCTTCAAACCTTCATCAATTCTTTTTCGGGCTGGCTTTTTGCAGCCCTTGCCCCGATTGGGAGTGCCACTACTTCTTTTCTTTTACTTTCAGTTCATTATCACGTGTTCTGTTTACGTCATTCCTCACTCTAGATACTCCTATCCACAAGCTCTCGCGACACGCTTTCTCCCGCCGTAGCCTTGGGGAGCCGGTGGATATCCATGCTCGCTAGCGCAGGTATATCGCATGCGCTTGGCCGTCTCGCTGCAGAGGTCCATGGCTCTCGAGCTGCATCTTCGTGCCGGTCGTGCCTTAGTTGCAGCCTCTGGCCCTAGCCAGGAAATCCACTACCAGGAGAAGTCGCAATGGGGGCAAGGGCTGTGAAATGCCAGCCCGAAAAGAATTGACAAAAGGCTTGTAAGGGGCCAAATGACTTAGGAGCAACCAGGAGATTAGTTTCTCCAACCTGCGGCTGCTCAGTAGGGGTAACCCTCTTCTCTATGGGCGAGCCCTTTCTTTTGCTCCTCACTCGTAACTACTGAGGGGTCCGTCCTCCCCCGTTCTGACATAGCATCTTCAGGCCCCTTCGTAGCTGCTTAGCACTTCTTAGGCCCTCCGTCATTTGGCCCCTTCGAATTTTTGTCAGTTCTCTTCGGGCTGGCTTTTCACAGCCTTGCCCCCATTGGGAGTGCCACTTCTTTCTTTTTCTTTCAACTGACTGTTTCGTGGCTACTTGCTTCCTTGTGTGTTTTAGCGTTTTTCCCTGGCCCCTTCGAACTTTGTTATTTTCTGGGCTGGCCTCTCCCAGCTACCGCCCTCTCCTGGAAGCGTCTTCCTTCCTTATCGACACCATCTGGCACTCGAGGAGTCATGGAGACTAGATTTTGCATAACTGCGCCATCTGGCCATCTGGGACTCTGTCCACTTCTTTGGCTGGCCTCTTGCAGCCATCTCCTCACTCCGGAGCTGCTTTTCCGCAGAAAAACCCCATTGCTGCTTCTTCTCATTGAAGTAGTGTCGCACTGCTCCTTCCGAAGCATCCATCTGCAGCTCGTGATCCATTGACACGATGATAATTGACAGAAGCTAGCACAACATCTGACTGGGATGCCAGTGATGCGTGATCAGAGGTATCGTGTTTGTCACGTTGTGACTCTGTGTCGTCACTGAGAACTCATCTTCTTCTTCTTTTATTATAAGCTGTGTTTTGTCCCTCTTTCAAACACAGGGAGTGGCTGGGAAAGGCCAGCCCAAAAAGAATGGACAGGTCCAAAGAGCTGAAAGGGGCCTAAACCACACAGCTATGCACGAGACTACAGCGGATGGGAGCTTAGTAAACCCGAGTCAGCAGCCGGAGTAGATTTCAGCAGGAAAGAGGCACCCCAACGAGACCCAGAAGTAGCAGCTATAGCGCGGCCTGCCCGCAAGTGCACGGCGTGAGCCAGGAGGCGCTGGAAAGAGACTGACAGCCGCATGTGGAAGACCTGCACATGCGAGCCAGCAGCGTTGAAGCTGGGCAGCTCCCCTGGCTGACCCTGCCGAAGATCGATGGCCTGCCGGGCAAGCCGCTGCAGGAGGTCCAGCTAGCTACTGCCGATGCCCCGTGCACATCTATCGCAAGCGCCACGAACTCATCTCCAGCCGGCTGATCTGCACATCTGCGCTCCTTGCCACGGGAGCCGCCGTGCCGAGCGCATACCCTGCTGTCGACGTGAACTTGGTAGGGTTGGCGGAGTCGACAGAGTCGGTATTCACGACATCCGCAGTGATGCGGGGACCTCCTCCAGGCGGGATGCGACCAGGTCAGCGCGCCAGGTATGGAGGTGACCTTCCGCCCCCTGATCTGACATGACAGACATGAGCATCTCGATCAGCAGCCACCGCCAATCTTAGCGGCCGCGAACTCGCGCCGCGTATGGACTGCCCACTTTAGAAATGCGATACATTAGTACACGGAAGGTAGCCCCATAGACCAAGTCATCAATCACTGCTCGATGGCCCCGATTGGAGGGCTGACAACCATCGCGTATCCAATTGGACGGTATCAAGCTACTCAATATCCTGATCGAACGGTCCAAAATAGTCGTGCGAGTAAACATGTAACTGCTGGCAGTGCGGTGCAAGAGGTCGAGCCACAGAGTCCCGAAAGCCCCGTGGATATGTATAGCGAGGAAGACAGTGCTTCCCCGCCCCTGTGAACCTTGTCTATCCTTTCCGAGGTGGACTCAAATTGGAAGAGCTGTTGTGCCTTTCACAGCCCTCGCCCTTTTGGAGGTCACCTTTCTCTAAAAGTAAGGCGATGGCTGTGAGAGGACTGCTTGGATACACATCTTCAAACACCTCTTAACACAAAACAGCCATTCGTTCCAAAAGCAGTCGCGAGAGCTACTAAGACACCTGAGACACAAATCACCCAGTGCTTCAGCGATAGCAATCACAAACAACCCTTGTATCCAGACATGAATCTACAAGGTCATCCATCTTTAGCACAAGAGACTTCGACCGGCGAGATGTATTACTCATCCTCTCTACATCAAAAGAACCACTGTCGTGCCACGGTAGGCGTTGCCTCCAGTGGATCATACAATACAATATGTTGAAAAAGTGGGTTAGGATGAAGGCAATTTAGTGCTGAAAGCAGCTTTCATTCACTGTGAATCGGTCGAGTTTACCTCTTGTCTCTATTTGGTCAATGCAACTTCATCCACTTCAATTACGTCGCACATCTGTGTTGTTTTTAAGCGGTTTGACAATTACCAAAGATCCTTAAATACAACTACCTTACAAAAGACGCACTTGCATTTGTGGCCGCCGGGAGTCGAGCCCGGGTCTCCACGGCCACAACGTGGGATTCTTACCACTAAACTACGGCCACTCGCGACTCTGCCTGTTTGCGCGGAGTGATTTGAGGTGGAGCTGACAGGATTATGACCGCTAGCAGAGTTGCGGCACGAGAGCGGGCGCGCGGTGCCCGTGGAAGCGGAAAGGGTGGCCAATCAATCTCGGTGGCCTCAACAACACACAGCGGCACCTTCTTGCTGGTGTCTCAGTCCTTAGCACTCCGGCTCCTTCAGACCTTGTCCATTCCTTTGGGCTGGCCTCTCCCAGCCACCAGTTCATCTGGCCGCGCTTGCATTCCTTCACAAAAGATCGCGGGTGCCAGAAGAAGAAGCCAGAGCCCACTGCAGCGGAGGTGTGTTGGCACGGGCTGCTACGGTCATGACAGCTGGCAGAATTGCAGCGCGAGAGCACAGCGCGCGGTGCGGAGGACTTGTGGCTGAGTTATGTTCATTTCACGAGTTTGTTAGATCGAGAGATCCTCTTGCTTGATAGCTGTTTCCTCTCGTCTCTCGACAGGAGGCAAAGGCGCAAGTGGTGTGATCCCTCCGTCACCCTCCCTTTCGAGAGGCCACGGGTGATCTCGTAGTCCTTGGTCTGTGGAGATGCGTGATGGGTGCTCCATTGATCGATCACATCTCGGCTAAACTAACGCCTGTGCTCGAGATATGGATATCTGTGCATCGATAAGAAATGCATGGATTCTTGGCTTCCGCCCACCTCGCGCTAGTCCGCGGGCGCCGCCGCCGCCGCCGCCGCCACTCCTCCAAAACCCCTCCAAAACCCTGGGCCGCCGCCGGCGTCGCCGCCGGCGGCGGCCAGGGGTTCTGCCATCCCGCCTCTCGAACCGCCCAGCCTTCCGCAGTCGGCGCCATCGACGCCGCCCCCGTCACCGCCGCCTCCAACCCCGCCGAGCGAGCCGGCTTCACTTCCGTTGCCCCCACCTCACTCGCCCGAACCACTGCTGTGGCAGCACTGCCAGNCCCCCCCCCCCCTCTTCCGCCGCCGTCACCCCCGCCTGCCGACCCCGCGCGCCTGCTGTGCCCAACTTGTCCGCGGGATTTCGCAACTCGCCGCGGTGTCTCATTGCACCGGAAATACTGCAAGGGGCATGCCAGCTCCACCGGCACGCCGCCCGCAGCGGCCGTCGCGGCTTGCAGCCCCATCGCCCCGGCCCTGGCATCTACTCAGGCGGAGCATATCACGGAGCATACCACGGAGGCCACTACTTCATCGCCTCCCGCCCGAGAGAAGCGTCGGGCACCTGCGTCATCGCCTCCACCATTGAGATGCGAGGGGACCCACGAGGTGACCACGCTCCTCCATCCTCAGGGTACCATACCCCATGTGCTCGACCTTGACGTCCCTGAGTGTGCTTCTCCGGCGACAGAGGTGCCGCAGCCACCACCGCCCGCCGAGCCGTCGCCACCACTGCCGCCGTCGTTCCCACCGCCCCCATCTCCCCCAACGCCGCCTTCCCAACCATCCGCCATCCCGCTTCTCGAACCGCCCGGCCTTACGCAGTCGGCGTCATCGATGCCGCCCCCGTCACCGCCGCCTCCAACCCCGCCGAGCGAGCCGGCTTCACCGCTGTCGCTCCCCCCTCACTCGCCCGAAACACTGCTGTGCCAGCACTGCCAGAGGACCTTCACCTCGCGGTCCGGCCGGGCCAACCACGAGCAAGCCTGCACGTGCAGTAACAACCGTGCGGCACAGGCGCGGAGCGCAGCGGCAGCGGTTGGTCGTCGGGGAAGACCAGGCAGGCCTCCTGCGCCGTCCCCGCCCACGCCCCATCACTGGCAGTGGCTAAATGGCCTCGACCTGGCCGCAGTCCACCGCCAGGCGGCCCTGCCGCTCCTCCGCCACGTTCCGCGCTGGGTGCGCCCGCACCCCCGCCGCGCGCTCCACCCGGTGACGCAGCGGATCGTCGCGGACCACCGGGACGAGGCGGCGTGGAAGTTATTCCTCCTCTTCCCCCGGCTGCTGCTCGGGCGTGTCTCTCCCGACAGCCACAAGTAGGGCCAGCAGCCCCTGCTGGAGCGCGTCCAGTTGTTCGAAAGCAGGCACTGGGAGGAGCTTCTGGCGCGTCATGACGCCGCCGTGGCAGCCTCTGCGGCCAACCGTGGTGGCACAGGGGCAGCGCCCGACAGGGCCGCCAGCATCTGCCGGGCACTTCGCTTTGGCCACGCGGGTGAGCTTTCCAGGGCTGTGCAGGCCCTCGACGATGCGATGCTGGCGCCGACCAATGTGGCGACTCGGGCGGCCCTGGACTCCCTGTACCCCCCTGCCACCGTGGTTGGCCGCCTTCGCACCTCTAGAGGAGGTGGTCTTGGATGCCAATGCCCTCAAAAAGGCTCTGCAGACCAGCTGTCGCGCAGCCGCCGGCAGCTCCTCCCGCATGCTTACTGAGCACCTGCAGAAGATCTTCCTCGAGGGAGAGGCTGGGGACTTCAACGCGCTGCTGCAGATCTGCCAGCAGCTGGCCCGGGCCAATGTGCCGGCCAGCATCTGCGGCGTACTGTGCACCAGCACGCTGCTCGCCCTCGACAAGCCGAGCGGGGGAGTCAGGCCCGTTGCCATTGGGGAGGTCCTCTACCGCCTGGTGAGCCGCGTTCTCTGGCAGCAGCATGCGGGGCCGACGCAGGTGCACCTGGCGCCACATCAATACGGCGCGGGGCTGCGGAGTGGGGACGAGGCCGTGGTCCACGGGGTCCGTGCAACCTTGGACCAACACCCGGGGTGGCTGGTACTGGCCGTCCACTTAAAAAAATGCGTTCAACACCGTGGAGCGCGCCTGCATTGCGGAGGAGCTCCGGGCCGCCTTCCCTTCCTGGTACCCTTTTCTGCTTGGGGTACGGTCAGCCCAACGACCTCCTCTGGAGGACAGGGGGTGACCAAGTGGAGGTCCTGCAGTCCCAAACGGGCACGCGGCAAGGGGACCCCCTCGCTGGCTTCTTCTTTGCGCTCGCTCACCACCGGGCTCCGCAGGCTACTGCGGCGGCACATCCAGGGGTCCTACTGCCCACCTTCGCTGACGACACCACCATGGTCGGCCCTCCGGAAGACGTGGCGGCGGCCTTCGTCACCTCCGAGCGGCAGCTGGCCACCCTCAGCCTGTCCACCCGGGTGTCGAAGTGCGCGGCTTGGTCCCCCTGCGGCCTCCCATCCACCCCGGCGCTGCCCCACGGATGCCTGACTCCTGCAGACGGCTTCACCCTCCTGGGGGTCCCCATCGGTGCGCCGTCCTTCGTGGAGGGGCAGCTGCGAGCCCGCCTCGAGGAGCACCTCCAGCCTGCGGCCCGGCTCCCCGAGCTGCAGGATATGCAGCTGGCTCTGGCCATGTTGACCAAGGCCATTGCGCAGAGACCCCAGTATCTGACGCGGGCCAGCCGTCCCCAGGGGCGCTGGCGGCGTACGCGGGTTTCGATGCAGGCATGGTGACGAGCCTGGCGGCCCTGGTCCGCCACCAGGGCTTCCTCTAGTCGCCTGCCGCTCTTCATCAGGCAACGCTACCCCTCAGTTACGGCGGTCTCGGCTTGCGCCCGCTTTTCCGTTCCTGCCGGGCCGCGCACCTCGGCAGCTGGGCGCAGACAGCCGTCTCCGTGGCCCAGCGCTTCTTGGTCCACGGCCAGCGTGCGCTGGAGCAGGCGGCAGTGGAGGTAGAAACGGGTGTGCTGCCTTCCCAGGCGTCGCTACGCTCCGCCCACCAGGAGCTGCTCGCGGGGCACCCGGACCTGGTGGCCAAGGCGGTCTCCTTTGCACACCTCGCGCACACCGCCGACCTGCGCGTCCAAGCGCGCTTCGCAGCCGCGATGGACAAGGCCGCCTTCACCACCGCCTTGCTGCAGCTCCCGAAGGCCGACCTTGGCGGGCGCGCTAGACTCCACCTAGCCTCTTCCCCGGGGGCCGCGGCGTGGCTCCAGGCCCTCCCCCTCAACGACGCCCTCACTCTCCTGGACGAGGTATTTCGCAGTGCCGTCCACCGGCTCCTGGGCCTGCCGCCGCCATGCCTCCAGGGTGTGCGTCTATGCGAATGTGGCTAGCGAGGGGCCGAGCCTGGGGAGCTGGCCGCTCATGTTCTGCGCTGTTCCCACAGCGGAAAGCGGACAGCGGCCCACGACCGCCTCCGGGATGCGATGCATGGCATCCTGGTGGAGGCTGGGTTCTCGGTGGCAGCGGAGAACTCCGCCATCATGCCGCTCCAGCACAGGGCCGACGGTCTCCACGCACATCGCGTCGACCTTGTGGCCACCCCACAGCCGGCGGGCCACGTCTTATCCTGGACATGGTGACCACAGACGCATACGACCGCTCACACCCAGCCCAATGTGCCATCAAGGCTGGGTATGCGGTCGCCTGGGCCGCTCGAGCTAAGGAGCTCAAATATGCTGATCATCTGCGGGAAGACGAGTTCTTCCCGCTGGCTATCGACACGCATGGGGCGTTGGGCGCTCGGTGGCTTGAGCTGCTCAACCAGCTCGCCCGCCAAGCCATCGTCCGCCGCTTCCATGGGGAGCCAGTGGACTTTCCTGCAGCCGGGTCGCTAGCGCAGGTGTACCGGATGCGCTTGGCCGTCTCGCTGCAGAGGTCTATGGCCCGCGTGCGGCACCTGCGTGCCGGCAGAGCCCTCGCTGCTGCCTCTGGCTCTCGCCAGGGGACCCACTTCCAGGAGCCTAGCTTCTCTGACCTGAGGCTGCTTAGCAGGGGCTACTTAGTAATATGTAGCTGCTTTGTTTCTTGTTGTGCTTTTTTCTCTTAGCGCTTCCCCTGGCCCCCTTCTCGTACTTTGTTCCTTCTTTTTTGGGCTGGCTATTCCAGCCCCTATCCTCAATGGGCGAGCCCTTTCTTCTTGAAAAATGAAAGTGTCGCGATCATTCCCCCTCTCGGCCGCCCAGGGCCCACCGTCGAATTGCAAGTTGAATCCTTGTGAGATCTCATCTCGATTGCCCCATCTTCCCGACTCACCGAGGACAGCCGTGGAAGTGTGAAGGGTGGCCGATCCCCATAGCCCAACAATACATGGAGGTGCCCGGGAGATCGCGGGTGCCAGAGCCCACTGCAGCGAAGGCGTTGGCAGGAGGAGCTGACAATAGCGCGGCCGCAAGAGGCAGTGGGACAAGAGCCACAGACGGCGGAGCCCATGCCGGTGCCAGAGCTTTTGCGGCTCGTGCACGAGGAGCTGCCGGCGCAGCTCGAGAAGCGCAAGCCCGCTTCTCGAGCAATCCGTGGAGACCCATAGGCAGCAGCGATAGCAAGGCCTGCTTGCAACTGGACGGCGTAGGCAAGGGAGCGTTGGAACGAGACCGCCAGGCGCATACGGATTACCTGGGCGAGCGAACCGGCGGCGTTGAAACCGGGCAGCGCCCCTGGCAGACCCGGCCGCCAGTCAACGGCCTGACGGGCAAGCCGCTGGAAAGAAAGCGCAGCCAGATTGACTGGTGGCTGTGAGAGGCCAGCCCAAAGCAATGGACAAGATCTGAAGGAGCCGGAGTGCTAAGTGCTACGACAGCAGCAAGGAGACTCTCAGTAACAGGCTGGAGGAGATCCAGCCAGCGGCTGCCGAAAGCCCCGTGGACATCGATTGCCAGAGCCGCGAATCCATCACCAACCGGGTGATCGGCGTATTTGCGCTCCTTGCCCCGGGCCGCCAGGCCGACCGCGTGCCCTGCAGTCGACGCCGATCTGGTGAGATTGGCGGAGTCGACGCTATCAGTTGTCCCACATCGGTGATGATGCGGGGACCGCCGCCGGGCGGGATGGCGACCAGGTCGGCGCGTCGGGTATGGAGCTGGCCGTCCGCACCCTGCTGGATGGGCATAATCGAGGAGTTTTCCACGGCCACCTTGTAGCCTGCCTCCATGAACAACCCCTGCATGCCATCTAGCAGGAGGTCGTGGGAACCGGTCCTCCCGCCCCCGTGCGCGCAACGGAGCATGTGCGCAGCCAGCTCCGCAGGGTCGGTGTGACGGGCACCGCACTCGCACTGAGTGACGCCCACGAGGCAGGGAGGGAGGAGGCCCAAGAGCCGGTGGACCGCCGTCCGGAAGACCTCATCTGGCATGGTGAGCGCCGCGTATAGTGGGAGCGCCGATACCCACGACGCCGCCCCAGGGGAGGAGGCTGAAAGAAGCCGGGCGCGCCCGCGAAGGTCAGGCGGAGGGAGAAGCTCCACCGCCTGGTCAAAAGCCGCTTCTCGACCAGCGCCGTGTAGCGTGCCTGGGCACGCAGGTCAGGGGTGTGGGCGAGGTGGATGAAAGGGACGGCCTGCTCCGACATGTTGAGGTGGACAGTCAGGAGCCCGTCGCGGGCAGAGCTGAGGGCAGTCTGAAAGGGCAGCTGGCCGATCTCCACTTCAGCTGCCGCCCGCTCCAGGGCGCGGTGGCCGTGAACGATAAATGGCTGGCACATGGGGGCTGGGCTGCAACCTGAGCCCAGCTGCCCAAATAGGCCGCCTCGCAGGCGCGGGCATCTGAGCGGCATCCCAAGCCGCCACGGCTGGCCGGCAGGCTAGCCTGTAGCAGCGCAGCTGATGAGGTGAGGAACGCGGGGTGCTGCACGAGGGTGGCCGCGGACGCCGGGATGCCGGAGTCGAATGCCGCGTACGCTGCCTTCACCGCCGATGAGGGAGGGAGGGTGTGGGCCATTTAATGTGGCCGGTGCGCAATGCACCGCGTCAGCATAGCGGTCGCCAGCTGCATGTCCTGCAGCGTGTGAAGACGGTCCGCCGGCCGGAGGTGCTCCTGCAGCCGCGCCTGCAGCTGCTCCACCACAAAGGCAGGTGCGCCTAGGGGGACGCCGAGGAGGGTGAGGCCCCCAGCTGGTGTCTGGCAGCCCAAGGGCAGGCGCAGGTGGGCTGGTAGGCGCTGCGGGGACCAGGCGCTGCATTTGTCCGCAGCCCGGATGCCCAGGCCAATCGCGCCCAGCTGCAGCTCGAGGGTGGCGAAGGCTGCCACGACGTCCACGGCGGTCCCACCAGCGTCCCCACCTTGGACCCCCGGCGGGCTGTCCCGCCGGGACCCACCGTGCCCGTGTGATTGCATTCTTTCAATCTGCGTGGGCAAGATGCTCTCTGACCTGAAGGCTCAGTCCTTAGCCTCTGCTTTCAGGCCCCGCAGTCGCTGCTTAGCTCGTAGTTTGGCCCCTTCGAACCTTGTCAATTCTTTTCGGGCTGGCTTCTCACAGCCCTTGCCCCCATTGGGAGAGCCACTTCTTCTGCCGTCCACTTGCGTGCAAGCCGGCCCCTTGGCTGCTGCCGCCAAGTTCCGTCAGGCGACGCTCTTCCGCCGTCTAGTCAACCCGACCTGCACTTTGCTCAGTAGAGGTTGTTGAGAGTCCACTTGCTGACGTCTTGGATCTAGTATCCTGCTTTTTGCGCCATCCGGCCCTTTCAGACCTCGTCCAGTCCTTTTGGGCTGGCCTCTCACAGCCGTTGCTGTCAACTTGGAAGAGCTGGTGTCTTTCTCTCCTGAACACTGCTGCTGATGCAAAAGAAACAGCTCTGCCAGATTCGGCAACGGCTGTGGGAGGCCGGTCCAAAAGAATGTACAAGGCCCGCATGGCGTGAGAAGCAGCATACTAGGGAGTGAGTGCAAAGAGAGTGAGTGGCGGCGGCGGCGGAGGCGGCGGCAGAGGCGGTGACAGCTCTCAGCATTCGGCTGTGAAAGGGCTTGTTTCACTAGGTCGACTGGAACTGACCCCTCAGTGGAGCATCAAACAACCCATGAGATCTTCGCTCTATCCTGTTGTTGTTGCGTATATGTTTGCATCAAGCTGACGCTACTGCACTGATGCCAGTCCGTGACAAAGGCGCAAAAATTGCCCAGAGGTGCACTGGTTTGGTACAGCCTTGGCAACAAGCTACAGAACCACCTTCGAGCACCCAGTTGCCACTGGAGTCGCTGTGTGCTTTGACGCTTTACTGGCCCCTTCGAACTTTGTCCGTTCTTTTCCTGGGTTGGCCAATCGCCCTCTACTGGAAGAGTCTCCCTCTCCTTCCAAGCCTATCCTTCTCCTCTTCATCTTCTCCTCTTTCTCCTTACAATGCTTCTATCGTGTTCAGGTGTGGTGTAGCAGAACAATCCCTCGTTGCATAAAGCGGGACACACGCTGAGCTGTTTCATGGAAACCCCTGCAAAGGAGGAGCTTGAGAGTGAGCAGGGACACAACACCACGGCCTCACCTTCAGGAAGGCCATTATGCCATCTTGATGCACTTGACAAGTGCCAGAATGATCCGATGATCTGCTCTGCTCGTCGCTCGACCTTCGGAGCATGCCTTCTCATCCACATCCCAACCCCAAGCAACATGGCTATAAGCTGTGCCTTTGGTGCTCAAGTGCGTGCCAGTAGAGAGAATCACACTTTACGCATTTCTTCTGTGTTGGTCGCATATAAAGCTCACAGAAAGAGCCCATTGTACATGCATGCAAAGTCAAAAGCCAACGACCCCAGATCAATGACTGCCAACTTTTTCTAAGCAAGGCGAAAAAATGAGACAAACATCCGGCATTGCGGCTCCCTGCATTTGTTGCCCGGGGCCCCAGCTGGCTCGTGTCACTCGCCAACACAAGAGAGAAGCAGCCCTTGTCCCCAAGCTTAGACAGCCCACGGCTGATGGGGTCGGCTCGGACATTGAGAGGAGTCAGGTGAGGTACAAAGAGTATCTTCAGCTGCCTGGTGGACATCACCAGAATGTACGGGCATGCAGACTCTCTCGCCACCGCCAAGCTTCTGCAGCCACAGGTCGATTTTGCAAGGTCCTGCAGCAGCAGCTGCATTTTACGACAGGGACAAAAATTCCTCATAGAATCTGGAGGGCCACTCTTTGACGCCGCGCTGTGCGGCTCACCTCACAAAGGAGTCACGTCCTCGTTCGCCCTGTGCACAGTGACCAACACTCATCAGTACTTCACCTGCCGCTTGCTCAGTGGCAGGTCGTCGTCATCGTCTTCGTCGCTGTCTGCAAATAGCGCCCTGCGCTTGTGGCCGGCGGCCGAGGACGCCCCCCCATTGGCCGCCGTAGCTCCATTTGTGGCCGCTGCAGGCTTGGCCTCCACCCTGACCTCTGCAGGCTTGGCCTCCACCTTGACCACTGCCGCGCTCTGCCGGACCTCCACCTTCACCTGCGCCTTTGCGGCCCCGCCAGCACTGGCCGCTATGGGCGACGCTGCCACGGGCTTTGCGCTCCTCTTCACCTCAATTTTCTTCGTGTGACGCACGACCACGGCCTTTCCTGCAGCACCATTTGCTGCTGCCACGTGCTTTTTCGGCGGCAGCACGCTGCTCTTGCCCTTGCGCCGCTGGTATTGCTCTAAGGCCTTCTTTGCCTGATCCAAAGCCAGCATGCCGTGCTCAAGCAGCCTGCACAGCGGGGATCAACGCCGGTGACTCGCGCCACACTGTCAGCCAGAGAAGCTCAAGGGAAGAACGGGCTGCAGACTTGCTCACAATGCAATTGCGGTCGTCAACAAATTGTATTTGCGGCAAAATCTAGGTGTGAATGCAGCAAGTTTGCGCAATTGTGTGCAGTTAGTCTTCCTGGCCTTGACAATATTGGATGTGGCATGTCATGAACACGACCTCCGAGAACAGAGGGAAGAATCAGAGCTGGGCGCTCACCAGACCTCTGCCATCTCACTTGCCGGATTTTGCTGCCGCAGGCTCTCATAAAAAAGCCGCAACGGATCCCTCTGCATGTGCCAACTCTCACAGAGCAACGCTCAGCTCCACGAGCCCCAGCTCGCCGCTGAGTGTGTATGTGCAGAGGGCGCAGGTCATGACGGGCATGGGGTCACCTCGTCGGGAGGGTCATGCTTCTGGCCCAGCAGGTCGTACACCTTGCGCTCCTTCTTGCCGTCCGGCTTGGCGCCCGGGGCCTTCTTCTTGGTGACAGCTGCCGCGCTCACTGTGGTTGTTCTCGTGATCTTTTTCGGTACCGTTATGCCGCGACCGCTGCCACCGCTGCTGATGGGAACGAGGCCGCTGCCGCCGCCTCTATCCTGGAGGCCCACCATTGTGAGAGAGCGCTCCACATGGAGGCCAGGCAGCAGCATGGACGGCTGATCATGCGCAGACTGCACTTATATGGAGGCTCGCCTGCATGACGATGCTGCGGCAGAGAGGAGCTGCAGCAGCGGCGTTGGCGCGGACCTTGTGCTTGGCCTCGGGCTTGGCCTTCTTGACGGCGGCCGCAGCGGCCGCCTTCGGCGGCTGCGGCTTGGCGTCCCGGCCTTTCTCCATGGCTTTCACTGAGCCTGCATTGCCCGCTCCCCGCCGCCGCCGCCGCCGCCACCGCCGCTGCCTCGCATTGAGCGGGAGGGGGGCCCCCGACCTCCCACCGCCCTCCGCGCCGAAGAACACTTCCTGGCGCCGGCTTCGGCGAGCTCGCGGAGTTGAACGCCCGCCCGCCGGCTCACGAGGAGCAGCCTTACCACGGCGGTGCTGCTCACTGGCAACGCCCGCAACGCCGACGAGCGCACACGCTGTCCCCACCCACGGCTCAGAATTGGTCCAAGCCACCCGCCGTGAATACCAAATTCCCCTCCTCCGGCGGCGGCGGCGGCGGCGGCGGCGGCGGCGGCGGCGGCGGCGGCGAGGTCGAGGGCGGCGGCGGGAAGCTCCGGAGGGCGGAGGGGAGGAGAGAGCTGGGGCGCAGGAAGGAAAGGCGGGAGCATAAGAGCGTTGCCGGGAGAAGTGGGAGAAGGGAAGAAAATCTGATCAATAAAATTTATTAACAAATAGTGGCCTCGAAAGGGGGGGAGGGGGGGACGGTCTGCCAACCGCCCACAGGCGTCTGCCGGCAACCCTAAGCCCCTCCTCGAAACCCTAAACCCGGCATCTCAGACCCGGGCCGTGCTCCGCCGCCGCGGCGGCCGCGGCGACGGCGGCATCGGCGGCGGCGGAGCACGACGACGGCGGTGCCATGTTGCTCGCAGGGGAGGACGCGGCAGGGCCGCCGCC